>VZQC01011667.1:651274-748870 GCA_009823505.1 Rhizomys pruinosus | reverse complement strand
TCACAATAGCAAGGAGCTGGAACCAACCCAAATGCCCCTCAACTGATGAGTGGATAGAGAAAATGTGGTACATCTACACAATGGAGTTCTATGCAGCAGTAAAGAAAGATGACAACATGAGCTTTGCAGGAAAATGGCTGGAGATAGAAGATATCATGCTGAGTGAAGTAACACAGTCCCAGAAAAACAAACGACGAATGGTATCCCTCATCTGTGGATGCTAGTGCCAATTACCTAGTTCTAAGTATTTCTTGTGCACGGCCCCTTGAGCTTTTGTCCAAAGCAGTTGTTCGTAATGCATAATGGAAACAACAACAACAACAAAAAGGACTGCATCAAAGAACTGACTGAAACAGTGAACTTCTGCTCAAAACAGTCAACTTCTACATGGAGAATTTTGAGAAAGACTGAGAAAGAGATGAGAAGCATGTTTGGCAGAATACATGAGCTCTGGTGGGGTTGGGGGATAGGGTGAGGGACATGGGTCTAGATTTGATAATCTTGTATATATATATATATATATATATATATATATATATAGCAAAAAAAAAAAAAGATGAATGTCCTGTTGGAGGTGGTGCAGGACATCAGCATGCACGTGTTAGGGATTCCGGAGTGTGAGGACTAGTCATGGTCATCTGGATCCAGCTCAGATGGGCCACTTAGACAGTAGGCACCAGAAGACCAGACACACAGAATTCTCAGGAGAAAAATGTTTAACTTTTAGTCCAATGCTTCATAGACATGCCGGAAACCTAAGTAAACTTTGACCTCCATTTCTTTATCTGTGAGATAAAACTATATTATTCTTTCAAAGGAATTCTTATTAATACTTTGAGAATGTCGTACAATGCATTTTGACCATATCCCCTGTCTCCTAACTCCTCCCAGACTCACCAGACACCCAAGTTCATGGTCTTTTTCTCTTGCCCGTCCAGTCCAATATATGTTGCCAAATACTCTTGGGTGTGGAACCTGCCCTGGACTGTGGTAGACCTCCCAGGGGTTCCACCCTGAAGGGAACTGACTATTCCTCTCCCAGCACCCATCAAGTGGCAGTGTACTGCTCATGGTCTCCTGCTCACATGTGCATGCACAGACGCACAGACGTACATATGCACACAGGTACACACACACACACAGACACACACACACACACGCACACACACAAACGCGCACACACACAAATGCGCGCACACACGCAGCCACACAGGCACACATGCACACACACACAAGCACACACACACACACACTCATGCACACACACAGGCACACATGCACACACACATGCACACAAGCACACATGCACACACACACACTCATGCACACACACAGGCACACACGCACACACACATGCACACGCACACACATGCACACACACACACACATGCACGCACATTTTATCTACCCTCTCCTTAGGCCCCAATTTCAATCTTTTGGGCATTTTGCAAATCTTTAGCTTCCTTATCAGGAATGTGCCCTAATTCTTGTTTCAGAAAATGTGGCTTCTTCAGGGAAAGTATTTAATTCAGAGGTTATTCAGACATTGCTTCCGGCTGTGAGGAAAGAGTACCATCCACTAGCAAGTGAATCACGGGGATCATTTTTCTCTCCTCAGTCTCCCTTGCCTCTCATCCAGTGTTGTCCAGACTTGCCAATTTAGCAAGTCTCCAGACCTGTGCAGCGCACAAAAAAAGATGGGGGGGAGGTGAAAGGAGGCAGGAAAGAGAAAGATAGAAGGGAGGGGTGGGAGAGGGAGGGAGGGAGGGAAGAAGGAAGAGAGGAAGGATGGAGAAAGGGAGGATGGAGGAGCAGAGGGAATGAGGGAGGGAAGGAAGGGACTGTGGTATGATTTTTGCCCCTAAAGGGATCTGAGACTAAAGGTGTCCCAGGACTTGACTTTTCCGGATCAGATCAAATCACCCAGATAACTGTGGCCTGTAGTAACCCAGAATCCTCTTGAAAGTGAACACACATCTTCAGCAGGATTTGCTTACCTAAGCAGAAAAGAATGGAGAAGAGGGAAGAAAGTTCAGGTATGGCCTCAGGGTATGGAACCCAAGTTTGAAGGCTCTGCTGCCCGACAAGTTAACCCATTTTCAAGGGTCCCACCTTCATCTCTCTCCCCCATAAAATGGGGAATAGAGTGGAAACCTGTTATTGAATATATTCCTTTCCCCATTGCTGTGACACAATACCAGACAAAGACAGATAAAGGAAGGAAGGTTTCATTTTGGCTCCAGCGCAGCCCATCATGGTGGGAAAGGCACAGCGGCAGGCATGTGGGCAGCTGGTCCCATAGCACCTAAGGTCAGGAAGAAAAGAGGGATGAATGCTCATGCCTACATCTTCTTCTGCAGCCCAGGATACAACCCGCAGACTGTTGCCACCAACACGTAGGACAGATCCTCTCAACTCTGAACTCAGTCTAGAAAATCTCCCACAGACAAGATCAGAGGCTTGTCTCTTCACTGATTCTAGGTCCTTTCTATGTGACAATGAACATTAACAACCACACTGAATCATTGAGGGATGATGAAGGAAGCTATGGAAAGACTCCACCAAGATCTAGGTGTCCAACCTACTCAGCAGCCATTGGCCTGACTCTGGGTTAACTGGCCATGTGGAAGGGTCCGGGACAAGAGGTAGACTGGCATGGCACTGAAGTCTGACGTCCAGTGATGTGATCTGAGGAGACAGTTGTTAAATCTGGAGAATGCTACAACAGGGAGCAGATGGAGAACAGCTGGCTTTTGTTGACATCGGTGCTGTGTAAGTACTGCTTGGCCACTTGTGAGTCATTTTAGTTTCAAGATGGAGCTGGAAAAATTACTTGGTGGATGGTGATTCTGGCTTAGAGATGAAGACCTGAGTCTGGATTCCCAGAATCCACATAGAACCAGACATAGTAGCATCCACCTGTCATCCACATAGAACCAGACATAGTAGCATCCACCTGTCATCCACATAGAACCAGACATAGAAGCATCCACCTGTCATCCACATAGAACCAGACATAGTAGCATCCACCTGTCATCCACAAGAACCAGACATAGTAGCATCCACCTGTCATCCTGGTGCTCTTGTGGTGAGAGTGGAGGTGGTGACAGGTTACCCAGAAGCTCCCAAGCCAGATAGCCTGATGCACACCACTTCAGATGACAAAGGTCCTCTCTCAAACAAGGTGAAAGGTAATATCCGGTACCTGTGATTATCCTGCGACCTCTACATGTGAGCATACCCTGGCAAACAGGCCTGCACTCACCTCATTGATATATTATGTGCATGCGTGCACTTACACACACAAGAATACAGCCTACTGTCATGGTCTTTCCTTCTCCGTCCTTATTGACATTGCTCTCCTTAGAATCCACCATGTACCTTTCATTTTTCAAATGAGAAAGCAGTTCCTTGGAGAGGAAAGGACTGGCCAGAGGACTCGCAGTGGAGGCTGGGGAAGCTGGGGAAGCATTCTTGGACCAGAGCTTTACTCTAGACCTGTGTCCCTTCTTATATATTCAAGAACCGAGCCTTTGCTGGAACCCTCTGCCCTTGGTGACAGGCATGGATGGAAGGGCTCCCTCGGTTCTCACCTAAGTAGGTTTCCTTTGTCTTTGGTCATTCTCCTTTCTCTTTCTTTCTTCTTTCTTTCTTTCTTTCTTTCTTTCTTTCTTTCTTTCTTTCTTTCTTTCTTTTTTCTTCCTTCCTTACCCTCTCTCATTCTTCCCTCATAGATGCTCATGTGGCCCAGGATAGCTTTATTCTCACTATGTAGCCAAGGCTGGTCTTGAACTCCTGACCCTCCTGCTTCTAGCTCCTGAATGCTGTGATTATAGATGTGTAGCATTCTTTACCACTATACCTGGATTTGCCCTTTGAGAAAACTTAATTACAATGAATAGTTCTAAATTCCTTTGCTCATATAACAAAACATAAAGCCATCACTTACTGAAGACATGTATTATCTTGCTATTATTTCAAGCACCAGTCTTATGTGCTTCCATTATATCTCCTATCAATCTTAAGAAATCAGCAGTTTCAAATTGGCATTCTACTTAATCTCAGTCCATCGTAACACTGTGAAGATGACATTCATTGTTTCACTTTGTAAATGCTAGGCCTGTGACAGGGGAGGCTAATCACGTCTTCAAGGTCGTAGAGCTGGTAACTGTACAACTGTCTCCTGTAGTAGACTTTATGCTTTATGAAGACAAGGACCCTGCTCCAAAGCCTGAGAGAGCAAGGGACTGCACAACATACACTCAGCATGCTGCAGCAATGCAGAGATGGAACCAGTCAGGAAGTTTCTTCCTTTGTTCTCTGGAATAGCTGCTGTATCTCTGACCATGGAATAGCTGCTGTATCTCTGACCATGGAATAGCTGCTGTATCTCTGACCATGGAATAGCTGCTGTATCTCTGACCATGGAATAGCTGCTGTATCTCTGACCATGGAATAGCTGCTGTATCTCTGACCATGCTCATGTACTGTGTGCTTGTCACTTATCTAGATCGGGATTGATCAGGGTGATGTGAAAACGAAAGACGAGGCCAACCTTGGGAAGAGAGTGTCCTTCACTAAGAACAGTGAAGGAGCACAGCTTCTCCACGGGATCTAAGCAGGGTCTGGTGCTCAGTTGATCTCAGTATTTTATGTAGCATTGAAGGAGAAAAGACTGGGTATCTTGCAGTCTCTCTCTCTTTTTTTTACACTTTGAGGGTTTGGGACAATAAGTGCTGGTGGTATGGTGTGAGGGTTTGGGACAATAAGTGCTGGTGGTATGGTGTGAGGGTTTGGGACAATAAGTGCTGGTGGTATGGTGTGAGGGTTTGGGACAATAAGTGCTGGTGGTATGGTGTGAGGGTTTGGGACAATAAGTGCTGGTGGTATGGTGTGAGAGTTTGGGACAGTGGGGTCAGGGGTTGGGGATTTCTAAGCTGAGACATTTATCCTTCATTGGCTGAGGTACTTATGTCTTGAGAGCTGTGGTGTATGTGTGTGTGTGTGTGTGTGTGTGTATGTAGAGACCAATGGGCAGGGGCATATCCATCTATAAATGCATACAAGTACATATATGCTGGGGTGGTGGGCTGAGGCTGTGGAAGGTCATCGAAGCTACAAATGCAGCTTGAAGTCTAAGCACCCATGCCTGTATATGCGAGGTCCTGGGTTCTGTACTCAGCAAACAAAAAGAAGACAGAGAAATCAAGATCTGAAACTGTACCACAGAGATTGGCCTGCCACAGAAGAAAATTTTCTCTTGGTGCAAAGAAGAGGAATATGAAGAAGAAAACAATGGAAAATAGGTTAAATGCTGATGTCTGTGTATGTTAGGAGACACTCATACGTTTTATTGATGGCTTATTCCCCTTCAAACTCAAAGGTCTGGCTTTGTTGATATTAGAATGAATTGGCAGAGTAGGAAGGGCCAAAGCCTGCATAGCGCATTGCTGGTTGAATAAAGGATTTGACCTTTGTCTGAACCATCAGCGTGGGAGACCCTGAAGGGTTTTAAGTGAAGAAAGAAAAACCAGACTTGCATTTTTAAACATCGGCCTGGTGCAGGATGGACCACTGTAGAGAGGGAAGCCAGCACAGACTCAGTAGAAGGATGGATACAGAGTGGAAGGCTGGGAAGGAGGGAGTCCGGGACCCTGGGGAGGGAAAAACCACAGGAACTGCAGACATTCAGACTTCCTGGGGGTGGAGAGGGGATAAAAGCTGTTAGCAAGAGAAAAGACGACTATTTTATGAAACACAGAGAAAGAAATATAAAACAGAACCACAACAATTCCTTAATCAGAGACTCACTTGATTTAAGAACTCTTAGGCTAATCGAGGGGCCTGTTATAAAAAGCAAATTTGACAGCTTGAAGAAACTGTTCAATGACTAACAACCACCACCACTGCGTACAGCCTGTGAGCTAAGGGCTTATTTTGAAGGCCTGGTCAGAAGCAGCATCTCCAGCTTGGGATCTATCTGGACATGAAGTCAATTGTCCTTTTGTCCTGACAACAGAACTGCTTCTTCAACACGAGTGGCATTGTATCTTTGGAGTAATATGTTATTCCTTTCTATATTTTAGGAAATCCATAAATAAATCAACCTGAAAGCAATTTATATGACTTTTTAAAGTCGTCTTTATACAGCTGTTTGAACTGATGAGATTCCTAATTTGTTTTGTTTGTTTGTTTTGAGATAGGGTCTCCTTTTAGTCCCAGCTGGTGTGGAGCTCCCTCTGTAGACCAGGCTGGACTTGAACTCACAAAGATCTGCCTGCTTCTGCCTCTGCCTCCCAAGAGCTGGGATTAAGGGCATGTGCCACCATGCCCAGCCCTATTTGTTTTAAGGTGAATATGACCTTACTACCACAGTTATCACAGACTAAGACATTTAGTATGCACACAATTTATATGTACACTATTACTCTATCTCAACACTTCTGTGTAGGTGTTTATGAGTCAGGAAACTGGCTGAGTAAGGTTCAGTTCTTGTTGAATCCTTCATACCTTGGAGTTGAAAAGCTGGGCCTCAAAATCTATGTTCTTTCCACTTTGCCGGTGATGTGCCGTGGATATGATTTAAGTGTATTCCCAAGGACTCATAGGCTGAAAGCTTGGATGTTGGTATGGTGATATGAAGTGACTATGGGACCTATACGAGGTGTGGCCTTGTGGAAGATCTTGTGGAAGACCTTTAGTCCCTACGGGCACTACCTTCAGAGAGATTAAAGCAGTTTACACGTGGGATCCTGGGTAGTTGCTGCAAGAGGGTTGCAATAAAACGGGGAAGACTGACATCTCTCCAGTCTCTGGATCCTGTCTCAGCCTTGGACTTCTCTCTCTTCCGTGCACTTCCACCTTGTCACTTGTGTGAAGCCCTCAGCAGAGGCTGAACTGATTGAATCATCAGATCCTGGACTTCCAGCCTTGAGAGCTTCAAGTTAAGTGAACCTCTCTCCTGTATAAAGTTCTCAGTTACTTGGTATGAAAACAAAATAGGCAAATACAAGCTCTTGGTATTCGGCTTTTCAAAGTGGAACAGACTCTTCTTTCTGATGAGTATAAGAAAAAAAACAAAAATGCAAACAAAACCTCTGGACACTGGTTTTCAGACTTATCGATGATTCTTTAACTAATGATTCCATCTATGAAATTTCCAAACTAGTTCTTTCCTAGACTTCCTCATATTTACAGATTCAAAGATGAAAGACACTGGATGCCATGTATACCTTTAAGACCTGTACTTGGAAGGCAGAGGCAAGTGGATCTTTGTGAGTTTGAGGCTAGCCTGGTCTACGTAGTGAATTCCAGGCTAGGCAGGGCAACATGGTGAAAACTTGTCTTTAAAAAGAAAGACACAAACAAGCAACTAAATAACAACAACAAAAGATGAAAGAGGAGGAAATGCCTTCCTTTGGCTGAGTGGTGGCTCGGTGGCTTAGGGACAGTTGTTACTGCATCAATGCCCCTATTTTGCAAGTCCGAAGGAGGAGACTCAAACAAGGAGAAATAACTTGAGCAATCTTGTTGTACATGTTAGTAAATGGAGAGAAAGAATTTCATTTCTAACCTGCAAAGTCCATTGACCCTGACTAGGAGGCACTGTCTGGGCTTTGTTTCGACTGTGAGATAAAATGCTAAGTCATTTAGGTTATGGAATGCTAAACAGTGAATTTGAGTGACTTATATCAATAAGCGACTGCTTGATTTTTGCTGACTTTAATCTCTTTCCAGGACAAACAGTTTTTATTTGATCTCATCACCTAAGGGAGGGCAGTGTCTCAGACTAGTCCCAAACACAAAGAAAATCAATTGGGCAAAAAATGTTTACTGCATTGGGATTTTATTATATAGATATCTTAGACACCTTTACAAGAAACTCACTGGTCACTTGGTAAGCATTTTCAAAGATTAACTAACTTTATCTTCATGATAATCCAGTGAGGTAGGTGCTATTGTGATGGGAAGTGAGGAGATTGAAGCGTGAGGATGTTAAATAACTAGCTTAAGGTGCCATCACCAAAGAGCAGCCAGCTTCTCACAGTGTGACCTTACCCACCACGAGAAGAAGGAGGAAGGTCATTATTTCTTAAGCAGACCGTGAACGTGGTTTCTGTGTTTCCCATCTCCTGAGGACTGAGAGCCCACATTCATGGACTCTGTTGTGCCCTTCATACCTGCTCAGACCCCAAAACTTCTGTGTCAGATGTAAGAGGATCAAGAAGACACTCCTGCTGTAAGAGACTCTGTCAGGGGTGGGGTGGGGGCATCACCCAGGCCCTTTGTGCTGATCACTCTTCAGTGTCTCTCAGGAGAGGAGGGAGTTCACCTTGTGTGCAACTCACAGGCTCAATGGCGAGTACCATGCCCTGTCCCAACCATTGCTCATGATTTGTGACTCTTCTGCTTCCCACAACTGCTTTATGTGTTGGGGTAATTCTCCTCCATTTCATGGATAAGTACCTGAGAAAGGATAGGGTTGCATAGCCTGCAGACACAGTTTTAAAATGTCAGAGCTGGGGGCTGGAGGGATGGCCTAGCGGTTAAGAGCGACGACCGCTCTTGCAGAGGACCCGGGTTCGATCCCCAGCACCCACATGGCGGCTAAGAACCGTCTGTGACTCCGGTTCCAGGAGAACTCCAGTTCCAGGGGAATCCGAGACCGTCTTCTGACCTCCGCGGCAAAATCGCCCAGGACGGGGACACGAGGTGGGGGCGCAGCAACCTGCCTAGCGGCCACTCATTACCAATACACTAAACACTACATAATAAATAAAAATTAAAAAAAAATAATAAAAAATACCTAAACTAACGTGTCAAGCGAGACTTGACACATCACACATTCGGGCAGAGCACTACACTATCTATAGGAGAGGTAGCAAAAGTGTTGACCCTGATCAACTTTTTTATCTCCACAAGCAGACTGGTGACGGTTTATCCTCTTGAAACTGGTTGAGAAACTGGATCCCTAAGCCATGAATGGCGATGGAGGGGGAGGCTGGATGCAAAGGGCGGGTGAGTATAAAAGAACCTCCACTATGCGTTCTCTGTGGCACGTGAAAAGATTCGTATTTTTTATAATAATTTTTGTTTGGTCTTTTCGAGACAGGCAGAGCCTGAACAAAGTTGCCAAACACTACACGGGAAAAGAGAACTGGCTGGAATGTAAATTGAAAGCACCATCTGCTGCCAATATTTCCTCAGCCAATGTTGGGCTCTGCTACCCACTTCTGCAGTTCTACACTGGGTTTTTGTCCAGCTGAGCTTGCATGGGTCTTGTGCATGCTGATATCAATGCTGTAGGTTCATATGAGCTGGGTCCCAGGAGCCTGTATGGATCATTTCCGTTTGGTCTTGCATCGCCTCCCTGGCTCTTATATTCTTTCCACCCCCTCTTCCATAATGTTCCCTGAGCTCTGGGTGGGCGAAGCTGAATATAGGCAGCCTGTCCTTGGAACCACACTCTGTAGACTCCTAATCTTCACAGTTTTGTCATTCAGGACCTTTTGGGTTCCTGGTCTCCAGTTGCATGGAGGAGCTTCCTTAATGAGAGTTAAGAGGTAGTTAATTGGTCAGGTGAGGAAGACCTGACCTTCTTTAGAAAAGAGACTCCAGATAGGCTAACTAGAGCTCAGAGGAAGAGCTGGCATTGAGGAGTGAGCAGGGAGAACAATTTGGCACAATGGACTCCAGCACAAATGATAGAAGGTGTGGGGAGGTAGGTAGGACAGGGGGTGGGAGCGTAGGGAGGACAGGGGGTGGGAGCGTAGGGAGGACAGGGGGTGGGGGATAGGGAGAGATGGGCGAATGCCAAGGGAGACACAAGTTAATGGCGATTAAGACTGAAAATTATGTATGAAATACATAAAAAGTCAATAAAAAGAGAAATTGAGACCAATATGTAAGTGAAGTCTTTATCGATAGGGTGTGGCACAGTGGTTTGTCCAGCTCCATTTTCCTCTCTGAATCTACTCTGCACACTCTCCAACGTTCTTCTGTGTCTGGGAGATTACCCGGTAAGCATGCCGTTTGGAGTTCCATGACCTATGGCTTCTACTTGGACTCAGCCCATAGGAGGCACCTGCACGAGGGCCAAGGTGTAAAGTCAAGGTGCTAGAACCTTGCTGCTGTCTGCAGTCACCCCTTCTCGGGGCTTTCCCCTACCTCCGCAGCTCTCACAGGCCATCTCTCCCTTGCTTCTGTGCAGGGGCAGGATGCTCAAATGTCCACTGTTGTCTCACATGCTGAACTTTTTGCTTTTAGTTTCTCTTTGCTCAATCCTCACCTAGTAAATAACCTCTTTGTTCAATTCTGTAATGGCCCTTTTTGAGTGCACCATTTCTTTCCTCTCAAAACTCTAATAAATTGAAAGAAAGCATAGACCAAAAGAAAACAGAAAACTCATGGCTTGACAGCATGCTGAGGGAAAATACAGTCCCTAACAAAAATTCTACTCTTGCTTTGGAATATTTTCTTTTGCAATTTGATGATCTTATAAGAATATAGAGCTTCAACTTTATGTCTGCTCTTTTCCTACAGCTTTTTTTTTTTTTTGCTAAGTTTATCTCTATGTTTTACTACAGAAAAGCACAAGTCAGAAGCTGACATTTTTCAAAGATTTTATTTGTAATTATATGTATATATGTGCGTTTGTATGTGGATATGTGTATGTGAGAGCACATGCCCATGGAGGCCAGAAGAGGGCATCAGACACAAGAGCTGGAGTTACAGGAAATTCCAAGTCCCTTGACATGGGTGCCTGGAAATGAACTGGGGTTCTCTGCAAGCAGTGCAGGCTTTTAACAATGGAGCCATCTCTCTAGCCTCCAAAGCTGGCATTCTTATATGAGGCTGTACCACAAGTGGCTTCCTTACTTGAGACAGAGTTCACCTTCATTGATCTACCTCAAGGATATATTAATTTTCCAGCCTTGTATCTGAATGTACTTCAAAGGCCTCTTGATTGCCTGTTTCTTCCACAAAAATATCACACAGGTCCACTATATTGATGTCATTATGCTGATTGGATCCAGTGAGCAGGAGGTAGCAACCAGCCTGGACTTGTTCATAAAGCATATGCACATGAGAGGATGGGAAATAAATGCAACTGAAATTTAAGGGCTGTCTACCTCAGTGACATTTCTAAAAGTCCAGTGAGGTGGAGCATGCAGGGACACTCCTTCCAAGGCACACACTAAGTGTTTGCACCTGGCCCCTCCTACCACTGGAAGGAAGTGGCTTAGCGGGCCTCTCTGGGTTCTGGAGGCAGCACATTGCTCACCTGGGTGTGTTAAGACAACCTACATACCAAGTCACTCAGAAGGCAACTAGCTTTGAGTGGGACTTGGAACAGGAAAAGGCTCTTCAACACTTTTAGGCTGTGCAGGGTGCTCAGCCACTTGGTCCACAAGACCCATCAGACCAGATGGTGTTTCAGGTGTCAGTGTGTAGTTGAGATGCCATTTGTGGTCTGGCCATTGGGACTTTGGAGTAAGGCTCTACCTTCACCTGCAGACAGCTATTCTCCCTTTGAGCACTTTTTTTTTTTTTTTTTTTTTTTTTTGAGTCTTTTCAAGATAGGGTCTCCATGTAGCCCCAGGTGGCCTGGAACTCACTCTGTAGACCAAGCTGGCCTTGAACTCACAAAGATCTGCCTCCCAAGTGCTAGGATCAAAGGCGTGCACCACCACACCCGGCTCCCTTTGAGCACTTTTAGTCTACTGTTGGGCCTTAGTGGAAACCAAACATTCGACAATGGGCACCAAGTTACCATGTGACTTGAGCTACCCATCATGGGCTGGGTGTTATCTGACCCACCAAGCAATAAGGTAGGGGATGTGCACAGCAACAATCCATTATCAAATGGAAGTGGTATATATGTGACGGCCCAGGCAGGCCCTGAGGGCACAAGCAAGCTACATGAAGAAGTTGCTCAAATGCCTATGGTTCCCACTCTGGTTACAATGCCTCCTGGGCTTAAGCATGCACCTATGGCTTCATGGGGTTTGCCCACTGATCAGTTCACTGAGGAAGAGAAGACTAGGGCCTGGTTTACTGATGGTTCTGCATGTTATGCAGGCACCACCCAGAGGTGGACAGCTGGAGAATTACAGCCAATTTCTGAAACAACCCTAAAGGACACTGGTGAAGGAAGTGGGCAGAACTTCAGGCAGTACACATGGTTGTGCATTTTGCCTGGATGGAGAAATGGCCAGAAGTTTGATTATATACTGATTCATGGGCTGTAGCCAATGGTTTGGCTGGATGGTCAGGGACTTAGAAGGGGAATGACTAGAAAATTGGTGAGAAAGACATTTGGGGAAGAAGTATGTGGATAGAGCTCTCTGAATGGTCAAAGGATGTGAAGATACTTGTGTCTCATGTAAATGCTCATCAAAAGGTGATCTTGGCAGAGGATGAGTTTAATAATCAAGTAGATCGGATGACTCGTTCTGTGGACAGTCAGCCTCTTTCTCCAGCTGTCCCTGTTGTTGCTCAATGGGTCCATGAACAGAGTGGCCATGGTGGCAGAGTGTGGAGAGCAGGTGTGGTGAGGGTCCCAGGATGGCACCCGAGACTTTAGCCAAGTCTTATGACTAACACCTGATTCCCTCCTACCTCTAAGTAAAGCCACGCTCACTGTTCAAGCTGCACAGGTGCACCCTGTATACAAGATCAGGCCAGATGATACCAATAGACTGAGACCACGCAACCTGGGCTGGGAAGGTGGAGCAGGAGAGGGATAAATAGAGGGACTTTCTGGTCTTGGGGAGAAGAGAAGCTTGGAGAAAAGATGTGCCTGAATAATAAACCGCTTTGAGAAGAACCAGCGAGAGGTGCTTTGTTTCTGTGGTTTCATACAAGTGCTCCTAACAAATGGTGGCCCGTATGGGGATGTGGAGTGGCGGCCACGCTCAGCCCAGAGCGGGGGGCGTGAGCGTACGGGGAAGTGTCACGGCTTCGGGCTCTGAGTGCGCTGGGGCCGCGGGCCAGGCGAGGTGGCGATGAACGGCTTCAGCACTGAGGAGGACAGCCGCGAGGGGCCTCCCGCTAGAGCTGCAGAAGAGCATATCACAAAAGAGGCTCAAGCTGGATAACCACCGCAGCATAAGCGCAACAAAGAGACTTAAAAACGATCGCAGCGTAAGCACAACAAAGAGACTTAAGACATTTGCTGCAGAGACTTCAACAGAGCTGCAGAGACTTCAGACCAGGACTTCAGACCAGGCTTCAACAGGGCTTGGCTAGCAGAGACTGTGAGCTGGCACTTGGAAGGGCCTCGGTGCCGCAGGCTCGGCGTAGCCAGAAAGAACCCGCCGAGCTGGCCCGAGCACCGATAGGACAGACCCAGAGTGAGAACCAGCCGTTAAACTTGGGGCCGAAAGAGGCGCGGGGCGCGCAGGAGACGGCGTAGGCGGCCAGCAGCCTGCAGGCGAGGAGGCGGAGCAGCCCCGCCGAGGCGGAGGTCCGGGCTTTCTCGTGGCGGAGGCTGAACTTGGACAATAAAGAAAGGGGCCCAGAAGCTCATTCAGAACTCATTGCGGTCAGGATGAAACCGCTTTGAGAAGGACAAGCTAGAAAGGGGCCCGGTAAAGGGGCCTGGAAGCTCGTTCAGAACTCATTGCGGTCAGGGTGAAACTGCTTTGAGAAGGACGAGCTAGAAAGGGGCCCGGTAAAGGGGCCCGGAAGCTCGTTCAGAACTCATTGTGGTCAGGGTGAAACCGCTTTGAGAAGGACAAGCTAGAAAGGGGCCCGGAAGCTCGTTCAGAACTCATTGCGGTCAGGTGAAACTGCTTTGAGAAGGACGAGCTAGAAAGGGGCCCTGTAAAGGGTCCCAGAAGGCTCCCCGGAAGGGGGGACAGTGAAGCTCCCCAGAGGGGGAAGTTACAGTCTCTTTACTAAAATAATAAAAAAAGGGGAGATGTGGAGAGCAGGTGTGGCGAGGGTCCCAAATAGAGGGACTTTCTGGTCTTGGGGAGAAGAGAAGCTTGGAGAAAAGATGTGCCTGAATAATAAACCGCTTTGAGAAGAACCAGCGAGAGGTGCTTTGTTTCTGCGGTTTCATACAAGTGCTCCTAACAGCAGAGACAGAAGTTATGCATGACCTTGACAGCATGGACTTCCACTCACCAAGGCTGATCTGGCTACAGCTGCTGTCGAGTGCCAGATCTGCCAACAGGAGAGACCAACACTGAGCCCCTGAGATGACAGTATTCCCTGGTGGCAGGTGACTACATTGGACTACTTCCATCATGGAGGGGACAGTGCTTTGTCCTTACAGGTATAATTATTCTGGTTGGATTTGGCTTTTCTTCACATAATGCTTCTGCCCAAACTGCCATCCAGGGACTTACAGAATGCCTCACCCACCATCATGTACTCCTCACTGCATCCCTTCTGACCACGGAGCTCACTTCACTGTCAAAGATGTATGGCAGTGGGACCATGGTCATGGAATTCACTGGTCTTACCATGTTCCCCACCAGCCTGAAGGAACTGGCTTGATAGAATTGTGTAATGGCCTCTTAAAGACACACAGTTAAAATGCCAATTAGGTGACAATAGCCTGGAGGACTGGGGCAGGATCCTCCACAAGACAGTGTATGCTTTAAATCAGTGTCAAATACATGATATCATTTCTCCTATAGTGAGGATGCAGAGGACCAGGAATCCAGGGGTGGAAGTGGGAATGATTCCACTCACTATCACCCCTAGTGATCCAGTAGGACATTTTTGCTTCCTGTACCTGTGCTCTACTGGCCTAGACTGTTAAGTTCCAGAGGGGGGGAGTGCTTCTGCCAGGAGACACAACAAACATTCCACTGAAGTGGACGCTAAGACTCCCCCCTAGTGGCTTTGGGCTTCAGATGCCCTTAAGTCAACAAGCTAAGAGAGGAATGACACTACTAGGAGGGCTGATTGATTCAGACTGCCAGGGGAAATTGGGCTGTTTCTCCACAATGGGGGTAAGGAAGATTATGTCTGGAAGGCAGGGGATTCCTTCGGGCATCTTTTGGTGCTATGTGTCCTGTAATTAAGGTCAAAGGGAAACTGCAACAACCCAACCCAGATAGGACAACGAATGGCTCAGACCCTTCAGGGATGTGGGTCACTCCTCCAGGGAAGGAGCCAAGATCTGCAGAGGTGGTCACTGAGGGTGGAGGAAATACAGAATGAATACTAGAGAAAGGTAGTTATAAATTATCAGCTGAGGTCACATTGGACCAGTTGCAGAAATGAGGACTGTAGTTAACATGAATGTTTCTGTCCTATTTTGTTAACAACATAGTTGTACATATATGTACATATATTAAGCAGATATTTGTGTTTTCTAAAAATTATATAATTGAGATAAGTGTTAAGTGTTGTAAATCTGTACTATCATATTTAGGTTATGAGGTTGTAAAGGACTAATATACATGGAACAGTTAGTTATAACATGTTAGGGGATATTATGACCTTGGCATTGTTTTCATTTGGAAATTATGACATAATAGTGTGTCAGATTGACAAGGTGTGGACTTGAAATGGCTGATCTTGGTTGTCAACTTGACTGGATTTGGAATGAACTGAAATGAGACTTTCTTGTTTGGATTATTTGAAGCTGGAAGACCATGCTAAATGTGGGCTGGTGCACATTCAAAAGGCCATGGCAGAAGGGAACTTGCACTTGCTCCTTGCTTGCCTTCTCTCACTGGTGGGTTCATCTTGCTGCTGTGGAATTCCTCCACTGATAAAGAACCAAGTTCTTCAGATTCCAACATAGACTGAAGACTAGCAACCTCCAGGAATCCTTCAGGCCTCAGTGCCAGATTGGGACTGCTGAGACTAATATAGCAGCCTTATGCATACACTTTTGCACTGGACTGTACAGACTCTATCACTCCACCTCTAATACCTGTCCAGATAGGAATTACTTGATAATGCCAAAAATACTTTATTTCTGATTATTGTACCAAACTCATATATGTGCAGTTTTACTGTTAGGAAACCCCGATAATGTGGACAGAATTATTTTGTGTGTATCTTTATGCATCCTGACAAGAAATAGTGGGCTATGAGATGGACATGGATGTTTTTACTATAGTGGCAATAATGTTTTACATTTCAGCCGTGCTTTTCAGATCAAAGAGTCTTACAAAGCATCGGAGGTGGCGATAACTTGAAGTATTGCTGAAATACGGCAAGCACTTGGGCATCCCAGAATCACATATCACCTTTTAGAACAGGATGCAAAGGGTGCAGGGTAGCTGCTGGATCCAGGAAATAATAAAACACATTCTATGATGGTTATATCAGATCACCCACGGCAATTTCCAGAGTTTTCTCTGCAAGTCTTTATTGTTTTCATCAGATCTCAATAACACAGGAAGGGAACTTGTTTTACTTTACAAGCTCAGAAAAATAAGAGACAGAAGGATTTGGAATTTGGAAAGATTTAACAAGGCATGCTGTGATGGGGTCAAATGCAGATTCCCTGTGCTGTGTTGTGCTGGTCCTGCACACACCTGGCTGTCACAAACAGCCAGCTGACCTCAGACAGCCAGGTGACCCTCTAGACAGGTGGATTCTTGTTATTTTCCATTCTGCTTTTTGTGTGCTTATCGTTGAAACAGAGAAAAGGCTGTGCATCAAGAAGCACACCCACTGGCCCCCGAGCTCTCTCTCCACGTCTCTCAGATCTTATACAGCCACTCCCACACCCTCCCTTTGCTCTGACCTCACCCACACTTTCCCTCATCTTTTGTGTTCCCTTTTCTTCTTTGCCTTATTCCATTTTTGTTTTCTTTGAATTAAGACAGTAGTTCACTATTCTCCTTCCTGAGGTTGCATTATAGTCCTACTTGGGGTTCCTTTTCAATGGAAATCAGCCCCAAACCCAGGTGTTTATCACAGAACACAAACTTCTGGGGGCACGTGCCTCCAAATTCTGCCACAAGGGGGTGCGTGTGCAATATCTGTGGCGTCTCTGCTGCTAGATGGCTCCAGCTTTTGTGAAGTCTGTGAGGGGAAGTGGATGTGCTGCCCAGCAGATCTCGAGGGGATATGCAAAAACACACGGGTGGTGCCAGCAAGCTAGACGACTCCAGGTGTGTTTGACTGGGCTTGGAGACATGACTCTACCTGTCCTTAGATTGAGTGGAATAGAGGATAGGTACAGGGAGTGTGTGTGTGTGTGTGTGTGTGTGTGTGTGTGTGTATCTGAACATGAGCTCATGCAAGTGTGCATGTGCACTTGGAAAAATACATGAAGCCTTTCCTTTCTATCTGTGCTACATCAACTTTTTGAGCAAGACTTTCTTAATCTTTCATCGCTAACTCTTCCAAGCTACTTATTTCTGAGCTTTTCCTAGTTACTTTCTACAGGTGTGATAAGACATGGACCAAAACCAACTCAGGGAGGAAACAGTTTATTTAACTTACATTCTTGATCACACTTCATTCTTGAGGGAAGCCAGGGCAGGAACCTGGAGGTATGAATAGAGAAGCACAGACCATGGAGGAAGACTACTTACTGGCTTGCTCCTCTGGTCTATGCTCAGCCCACTTTCATTTATTTATTTATTTATTTATTTATTTATTTATTTATTTATTTATATACTGGTCTTTCTGTGACAGGGTATCCCTTTAGTCCCAGCTGGCCTGGAGCTCACTCTGTAGACCAGGCTGGCCTTGAACTCATAAAGATTTGCCTGCCTTTGCCTTCCTAGAGCTGGGATTACAGGCATGTGCCACCATGCCTGGCTACAGCCCACTTTCCTATACAACCCAGGACCACCTGCCCAGGGGTGGCACTGCCCATACTGGGTTGGGCCCTCCCACATCAATTATCAGTTAAGAAAATGCCCCAGAGACTTGGCCACAGGCCAATGGAGGAAATGCTTCTTCCCAAATGTGTCAAATTGAAAACTAATGCTACTCATTACAGCTTCCTTCCAGCTATCCCTAAGCCCGGAACATGCCAGGACTCCACAGAGCCACTTCTGATGGGCAGGTGAACTTTGAACTCTGTAGATTCCTCCAAAAATTTTCCCTGCCCTTGGTGATTATCAAGCTTTTCGGCCACAGTCACAAGTTTTAAAAACCAACTTCTTGCCAGAACACTGGAGTCAGAGACTACAGAGGATCTTGTGGGCATCTTCTGCTGTGATGTGCTGATGGCCAGTTTGTAGGGAAGGCTAGGCCATCTTCTGGTGCCCTCCTTACATGACAAAATTACTCAGACAGCTGAGTCGCAGTGTGTTAGGAGGAACAGCTCCTGAATAAATGAGTGCTTTCTGTGAACTGACCACTCCACCGGGCACTGGGCCAAGGAACTGAGCAGGCTGGAAGGACACAGATGACTAAGACCCAGTGGGCTGTGTGTGAACGGGAACATAAATGATGCGGCGCAGCAGAGGAGAGTCGAAGGCCTGAACACACACAGTGCCTATGAGGAGCAGCTTAAACCTTCCCTGATCCTGCAAAGCAGAGGCCTCCTCTCCCCATGCTCAGAATAGGTGAGCACCACTGCAAGACGGCCAAGCCAAGAGAGTGGGGGCCAGTCTGAGCCAGTGCAAGATGGCCAACCAAGAGAGTGGGGGCCAGTCTGAGCCTGTGCAAGATGGCCAAGCCAAGAGAGTGGGGGCCAGTCTGAGCCAGTGCAAGATCGCCAACCAAGAGAACAGGGCCAGTCTGAGCCAGTGCAAGATGGCCAACCAAAAGAACAGGGCCAGACTGACCCAGTGCAAGATGGCCAACCAAGAGAGTGGGGGCCACTCTGAGCCAGTGCAAGATGGCCAAGCCAAGAGAGTGGGGGCCAATCTGAGCCACTGCAAGACGGCCAACCAAGAGAGTGGGGGCCAGTCTGAGCCAGTGCAAGACGGCCAACCAAGAGAGTGAGGGCCAGTCTGAGCCAGTGCAAGACGGCCAACCTAGAGAGTGAGGGCCAGTCTGAGCCAGTGCAAGATGGCCAACCAAGAGAGTGGGGGCCAGTCTGAGCTAGTGCAAGATGGCCAAGTCAAGAGAGTGGGGGCCAGTCTGAGCCAGTGCAAGACGGCCAAGCCAAGAGAGTGAGGGCCAATCTGAGCCAGTGCAAGACGGCCAACCTAGAGAGTGAGGGCCAGTCTGAGCCGGTGCAAGATGGCCAACCAAGAGAGTGGGGACCAGTCTGAGCCGGTGCAAGATGGCCAACCAAGAGAGTGGGGGCCAGTCTGAGCCAGTGCAAGACGGCCAAGCCAAGAGAGTGGGGGCCAGTCTGAGCCAGTGCAAGACGGCCAACCTAGAGAGTGAGGGCCAGTCTGAGCCAGTGAAAGACGGCCAACCAAGAGAACAGGGCCAGTCTGAGCCAGTGCAAGACGGCCAACCAAGAGAGTGGGGGCCAGTCTGAGCCAGTGCAAGATGGCCAACCAAGAGAACAGGGCCAGTGTGAGCCAGTGCAAGATGGCCAACCAAAAGAGTGAGGGCCAGTCTGAGCCAGTGCAAGACGGCCAACCACGAGAGTGAGGGCCAGTCTGAGCCAGTGCAAGACGGCCAAGCCAAGAGACAGGGGCCAGTCTGAGTCGGCTTTGGATGTCTCAGCCCACAAAAAAGCAGTCTTCAAGTACATAGCCCTGGGCTCACCTCTCCTAAACAGTAAGTTTGAAGTCTGAGCATCATTCTTACAGAAGGACCTCACAGGCAAGACTTGTTGGAGTTAATGTCAAAGGCCAGGGTTCCTTCTGTCTTTCTCTCCCCAGAAGTGGGGGCAGGAAGCAGGTGGAGCTTTTGACAGACAGCAGCCCCCACTGGGCCTGCAGAGACTTGCTGTGATTGCTCTATGACCTGGAGTGTTGGGTAACCTTAGCTGGGGAAAGACCTCTTACATCCCTGGGGCTTCCAGACAAGTCACTGACCTGGATCTGAGAAGGCAGCCCCAGTTCCTTACAGCAGCCACGGGACTCCATGCCAGGCAGACAGAAACTATGAGGCCTTGTGCAAGCTATGCAGCAGCCTGGTGCCCTTTGAGGTGGCCAGACCACAAGGTAGGCTAGAAAAACTCCATTTTGTTCAGAAATGTATTTTTTTTTCCTGACTTTAACATAAATCTCTGCTGTGCTGGGACTAAAAGCATGCTGGGATTAAAGGCGTGGCCCAGCACACCAGGTGGGTTTGGGGAACTCTTCAAAGTGGCCCCAGGCTACAGGATTCAGGAATGCATCAGGGCCCATTCTCAAGCAAAAAATCTTAAAGTGTGGTGAGATTAGCTAATTTCTGCTCTTTGTAAAATGCTTGATATGTTAATCAAATACTGCTCTGGAAAATGGCTTAAGACTAGTTAAACAGCACCCTAGTAAAACTGACTGTATACTTCCCCTACTCTAAAAGTGGGGAAAGGTCTGACCTTCCTTGCAATTCTCTAGCTTCGGTGTGCTTGGTTTCTGATCCATATCACCCTTGGCCCAACATACCTTTGGAGAGGGCTCCTCTGGGCACGTCATGTCCTTGGAACCCAGAGCAGCCTTGGCAGTACTGTGCTCTGTGAGAACTGGAGTATTCTGCTTCATGAGGTCTCTGGCCCAGTCCAAGTATCTGAGTCTGATTACTGTCTGTAGGAAAACCACAACTTTCCTCAAGACCTGGTTCTTTTATTTGCTAAAGGACTGGAGGGTTAGAGCCATCAGGACGGTGGGTCATAGCAGAGTGTGCCAGCAAGGCATGACAGACAGTGCCTGCAGCAGGCTCAGCCAGGTTGGTAGGTGGGGACAATTTCCTGAGGCTTTTACAGAGACATCACTCTCCTTCTTCCCTGGAGGACCTGGTGTGGGCACTCATCGTGCTCCGCACCTGCACGTTTGGAAGGTTCTGTGAGGAGGAGGATCCAGAGCAGAAGATTCAGCATCTCTCCTGTCAGCCTCCCAGCGTACAACCCTCCTCTCCAGCTGCTGGTGGGACAACTCTGCCAAGTACTCTAAGGAGAGGAGAGACACAGATCTAGTTTTGTGTCCCCAGATCACTACTTGGGAATGCGGGAAGAGGGGGGTGGGGTAGGAGAGTCTGGGAGCTCAGACTGGCAGTGCTGGGAAAGTAGACAAAGTCTGAAACTACTCAGCCTCAGTTTCTAGATTTCTAAGTGGTAATAAATGGAATGTCCCCAGAGGTACTCAGAGCTATAGCAGTGCTGCTACACTTGAGCCTGGCACTTAATAAAGATGCCGATTAGTGATGGTGTGCACTAATACTACCGAGGCAGAAGATGGCAGACAGAAAGAAGAGCTGTCATAAAGTCACCTCTGTGGTCTCCATTCTCCTCTCTCGGAGCTCACAAGGGCACCCCGCTCTTCTGTTTTCCTAAGGCATTATCAGGGAATTACACCCTAACTTTGCCCAAGGGTCACAGCCCCATTTCCCAGTACTGCTTCGTGAAGGTTTAGGCTACAGAGATTGTGGAAGAGGACTCTGAACTGGCACCTCAGGTGGACTCAGGACAGCCCAGAGCTGGGACAGAGGTCAGGAGTGCCCACAACGGGACTGGCTCTGGCTTCCACTCATCTTTCTAATGCTGGGACACTGAGATCACAGGCACCGAGTACTGGGAGCCTCTCCCTTAAACAAAACTCTAGCTGTGCCCCGTGATACCCTTGAGCTAAAGAAAACAAGAGTTGCAGTCCTCTGTGAAAGAGTGCAGCCAGCAGGACAGAGAAGTGACCCGGCTTTGCCAGGGAATATGACATTGAGGTCAGGACTTGGAGTGTGGGTGGAGAGGCAAGGGGATAAGCCTCTGGTGCCCTTGGCCAGGTGTGGGACATTTATCCCAGCCGCCTCCAGGACTCTGCAAAGGGCCTGGGGGAGCATCTGTTGGCTGGGTGGTTGGAGAGAGACCTAGGCCATCCCCACCCATGGTGGGTCCCTCAGATGGGGCAGTTCAACATGGCTCCTCCGTCCCCGTCCAGAGAGCCGCGGGTTTGGAGCGGACGAGATGGGCAACCCCGGGCAAATCGTAGAGACAAAGACACTGAAGGGCACGCGCTTTTACGTAACCGACCTCCGCGCCGAGGGTCTCCGGAGGCCAGGCGCCCGGCCCCTAGGAAAGGCTGGGGCTCTGCGTTATTTTCTCACAAATACGAGGCGGGGACAGAGCGACCTAAGTTAGACAAGTCCACAGGGCTTCGGGGAGCAAGGCGCCGTGGCGCCCCGGCGCCCCGGCTTTCCCGGGCCAGCACCCCCTCCACCCCACGGACCCCGCTTGGCCCCACTCCGTCCTCCCCGGGAGCCGAGGCTGCGTGACCTTGGGCGCGTCCCTCAACCCCTGAGCCTCCGGGTCCCCCTGGGCATCCGGCGGCGCCGTCCCAGCGGGTGTGCAGTGAGGGCTGGCAGGCGGCGCTCCGGCCCGGGTCCCGGGTGGGTCCCCGCGAGGCGGCGCGGCGGGCGGGCGACGGGCGCAGCGCGCAGGCGCGGCGGGCGGGGCGGGCGGGGCCGGCGGCGGCTCGTGGCGCGCGGGGCGGGTCGCGGCGCTGCTCGGCGTCCGCGCTGCTGGCGGCAGAGCACGGACCTGCGCTCGCTCGGCTCTCGGCGCCGCGTCCTCCGCGAGCGCCCGCCCGCCCGCCCGCCGTGTCCAGCCCGGCCGGGGCGCCGCCGGCCAAGCAGCGCGGGGCTCTGGGGCTGCGCGGGGCCGGGCTGAGCAGCCGCCCCGCGCCCCGAGCCGCCGCCGCCCGGCCGCCCGCCCGGCTTCTGCGCCCGGGCGCCTGGCGGGGTCCGCGCCGCCGGGGTCGGGCGGCTCGGGCTGCGGGGCGGCTGGAGCGCGAGCGCCGGGGGTCGACGTCCCGGCAGCCGGCCAGCATGGAGGACAAGTACCTGCCCGAGCTGATGGCGGAGAAGGACTCGCTGGACCCGTCCTTCACGCACGCCCTGCGCCTGGTGAACCGGGGTGAGCGCGGCCGTTAACGGCCCGGGCCGGCGGGGCTGCGGGGAGAGCGGGTGCGAGAGCAGGGCTCGGTGCGCACGGCGGCCGGGCGCCCGTGGGACCCGGGGCCGCCTGCGGGACGCTGCGGACCCAGGGGAAACTTCTGGGTGCGGGGGTTCCGTGGTTGACGACGCGGGCTGGTCTTCCCTGGAGACCCGGACCGGTGCTGCGTGTCTGATGAGCTGCAGGAAAGCTGCAAGAAAGACCTGCGGGAAGATGGACGGACTCGAGTGCCTCCGAGGCGCGGCGAGTGTCGGGAACAGGTGCTTGGGCTGTTGGTGAAGTTTGGGAGCTGTGGAAGGGGCCTGGGGTCCGGTTCTCCCAGCACCTAGGAGCAGAGGACCCCGGCTGGCCCGGGAGGGGTCCGGCCCTCCCCGCCGTCTGTGTGTCTGTCGGAACAGCTGGGCTGGCTGCTGTGGCTGGGGGCGGGCACTCACGCCAGCCTGGCAGGCAGGCGGCCCTGGAGGACTCAGTTTGGAAGAGGAGGCCCGCCCGAGAGCCCCCTTCTCGCCCGCCCTTCCTCTCTGAGAGATGCTGGGCGGGTGACCCTGTTTGGTGGCAGTCTTGGAGCTCCGTCCGGCACGTTGCCCCAGAAGCCTGTGCAGCCTTCGATCCCCTCCACCCGGCGCCAGTGGGAAAGGAGCCGGGAAGTGCCGAGGACCCGGGACTCGGGTTTATGGAGGCACGCCTACCCTGGACAGTCTTCCTGCAGCTCACTCCTCTGACTTCCTGAAACGGCTGTCTGCTGGGATGGAAGGTACCGGAGCCTTCCTTTCCGGGGGCGACTGCCGCGCCTAGGTCCAGCACGCGTATTTCAGAGAAAGATGGGCTGGGGCCCCTGGGCTGCTTTTCTCTGGGAAAGGACAGAAACGCTGTCTGGCTAGATAGTTACCATTTGTGAATCACTCTGTGTTGGGGTTCCGAGTTGGGGTGTGCTGCTCTCTGTGCCGGTCCTGTCTCCTCTATTGTTGGAAGAGAAAGACAAGGCAGACATATTCTGTTTGTGTATAGATACCTATATTTTAAAACCACGACCTCTGCCACTTGCATTGCAGACAGTTGCTGTGGAGGTGGAGAAGAGACTGCACGGATGAATTTCAGCTTCTTTGAATTGTTGAGCAGAAACGCGTTTACACGCCTTCCCCATTTTAATTGCCTGCTTATTTTGATCTCTTTAATAGAATGGGGTTAGAAAAAGTAATGTGCATTTATTCCTAAACTAGAGAAGCAGAATTTAAGTTTTATTGTCTGGTCCTCTGAACAGTTCTGTAGTTAGGTTCGTGCAGTTTGGTTTGTACTTTTTATGATTTACATATGTCTTTTGTTGCCTGCCGGGCCGTCATCTCTGATAGAAATTTCTTTCTACGTTGTGTGAGATCAGGGGCCTGAGAAATGGTCCGTCTGGACTGTAAAAATAAGTGTATTTTTTCCCCATAAAGAAGCCAAATCGAACTTGGTTGTACTCAATTGAGGAAAACAGTTTAAAAGGGTAGTGAGTTACCTTTCAAGAGGGAGAATTATTTTCTGGGCCTTGTTGCTATATAGTATTGTGTTAATACATTCAGGATTCTTTCTGTTCCTGTGTGTTTGGTCGTGTTAATGGCTTCCAATTACCCCACCTAGATTATCTGGCAAGTCTTGGCCATTTCTGTGCTTTTAGATGTTCAACTTGGTCACTTTGCTTTTCATCAGAAATATATTCTTGTAAGAAGCACACTTCTTCCCCCGTGAAGGAAGGGGTGCTGCTCCAAGGTTCTTGTTACTCCGAGTTTACAAAATTTCAGATGAAAGTGTTTTTCCTCAAAACATAGGCTGATTTCCTAAATGCACAGCTCTCTCATTTAAAATATTAATTATGGTCTGTTATGTTACTAAAATTACAAATGCCTTTTTTTAAAAACCTAGTGTCTGAACTCAGAATTGGGTGATTGTTGGGAAAGTCTGACTTGCAACCTCATAGCCACTCTGTTAGTGCTTCTATGTATGAAAACATTCTCCTCTTCTTACTACTTGCCTGTAAGGAAAGTATTTTTTAGAGGTTCACGGAAGTCCACCTGGCACAGAATCCTGCGGTAGGGAACGGCACTATGAACTTCACTGTGGCAGCGGGCATGCTAGATATTCCTCAACATGCTGTGTAGTATTTACAAAGTTTGCAGGGCACTTTAAGCACAAGCTGTCTTCTTCCTCAGACTTACTTCTGTATCAGGCGGGATAATCAGTGCTTTCCTGGGAAGTTGATGAAATGCCAGCTGTACATCAGCTTGCAGACAACTGAGAATTAATTTGAACCCAGATCTTCAGTCTTGAAGGCCATTGTCCTTTCTCCTTGTAACTTGAAACTCTTCTTGCATGTTAATTAAAAACCCTACTGAAATCAATACAGTTATGATTGTCCCGGTTCATTTAACATACAAGAGGGAAACAGTGTGTGTTCTTTAAGAAGACTGATAAAGTTTCTTTTTGTAGTTCGTTGAAGAGGTGAATATTTGTGGATTTATCTAAGGATTTAATGGTTTAGGCCAGGGCACTTGTGAGTTAAAGCCTCCTGTGACCAGTTTTTTTAGTTTAATGAGCGGGACCTTATGAAAATGAGCCAGTTTATAAATGAGATGTAGTCATTTCAAAATGCAGTATTCATAAACATTGATCAGCTTCTGATCAGCCTTCTCACTGAGTTATTACCTTCTAACCCTTCTAACCATCTTTAAGTAAGGACTTGGAGCTGGGATGACGTCAGATTTCTGCTCTCTGAGTGTAGGTGGGCTAGATCCGTGTTTAACGATGGGCATTAGTTACTGACTTTATTTTTATTTTCTAGATGTAATTGGCTCTCTTTTGCTTGCTCAGATGTTGAATTGGTTCTTTAACAGAAGTCAGGATACCGCTTCCTTGCTGGTAAAAATGGAAGAAAGCAGGCTCTCGTATTCTCCCTCTCTCTGGCTCTCCTCTGCTCCCGGCTTGCCCCCAGAAGTGTGCTACAGGATGAATTGGCATTGTATTTCTTGCTAAGGCGGTTAATTGGAGATGACAGTAGTATTGTGTGCTTTATTTTGTGTTTGCTTGTGGGAGTTATACTGACTTACCAACATCTCCTGTATGTCTCCTGTTCAAACTTAATCCAACTCTCTGGTCTAGGTGTGGATGGCTTGTTGTCCAAGGTTGTCTGAGGCGTAATCCTGTGTTTTTAATTATCTGATAATGAATGGATTGGTGGCAGATCCATGGCTAAGTCATATTTAGTCCTTATTGGTTACAGGAGGAAGCACAGTGAAAGACTGAGAAGTAGGAAAGTCTGTGTGTCCAAGACAGATACAAGTCTGTCCAGATGGATACAAGTCTGTGCTGATAGTCAAAGATCAGGCTTTTTATATCATAGCACTTTCTCAAATGTCGGGCTCCTTGCCTTACTTGGACTGTATGTGGAGTACAAATGTGTACATGGAGGCTCATCAGCTTATGTGCACTTTTCTGTAATGCACAGAAGTCAGTGGTTTAATGTCCATTCTGGGGACCCCTTTTGGAAGGTTTGCAGGCTTTTCTCTAGCCGTGCTGCTTGCACAGAGCATCCAGCACAGGCTGCCATCATTTAAGTTTTGGTTGTTTCTCTTCTGGTTATCTGGGTTCTTTGGTTTATTTTGTGGGAAATGGACGTGGTGCTGACTCAGTTTTTGGTAAGCCCCTTCTGAGTTCCGAGTGGTGCCTCACAGTGACTCTGTGATGGGGAGTCATGGGGCTTTGGCTCCTGGAAACTGGACATTAGCATGCATGTTAGGCTTTCCTGCCCTGTCCTGGAGCAGGAGGCAAAGCGGTCCCTATGGTGAGAAGGCCTGGTGCTGCACCATGGTAAAGAATGAGTTTCAAGTTTACAAATGTCTTCTGTCCTCCGGAGCGTAAACATCAACTGCCTGGAACGTCCAGGTGCCTGGAAAGTTCAGACCAACCAGCCCAGCGATCCCGTTCTGCACTTCTCTGTCCTGGGTGATGTTTGTCATCCTAATACTGCCAACATCCCAGGGATGGATGTTGCCAGTTTTTTCAATTGTAGAGCCCAAGACTTTGACACGGAAGCAACTTGCCCACATAGCATACCTAGAAGACACTAGAGGGAAGTTAAACTCGCTGTAGGTTCACCACCCCGTACTGACCCCAAGGGGTCTGAAGAGTGAAGTGCCTGTGCGACGGTTAGCTCAGGACAGTCAGGGACTTGAACAGCCTGGTGGCTTGGTGGATCCTTGGTTCTTTTCTCCCTGACCGCATTGGTTGGAAAGATGTATGGTACAGTGCCCACTTTCACACCCCACCTGCAGATTTCCACTCTCACACCCACCTCTGTTCACAGAGGGGAGGGTTCCAGTGCCCATCGTCTTCCTGTTCCTGTTTTCCGTGCTCCAGAGCTTAGCTCCACCGTGCAGTGATCCTTCCTCTTGTTTGGATCCCCTCCGTCCATCTCCTTTGCTGGGTGGCTGGAGCAGGATGGAGGCAGGCCTGGTCTCACCACCTGCTGGCCTTAGCAGCCAGTGTCTTGGTTGATGTATTGCCCTTCAGTCTTCTCCAGGCTGGGCTGTAATTACCTTGCAGGTAGGAGAAGTTGAAAGCATGTCTGGAATTGAGTACTGCTCTTGAAGAAGTCTGCTCCTTACCACTTGAGTGCACCTGCCTTGGGCTGTGGGGTCTCTAACTGCACAGTCAGGAAGGAGGGTTCTTAGTGAAAAGTAGGGCTAAAGCCATCGGAGGAGAGTGCCAGGATCCTGACTGGAGCACAGCAGTGGGGTCCTCCTCTCTGAGGTAATGAGAAGACGTCAGCTCTGCTTTGAATCAGATGCTTACTTTTAGTCTTTCTTGAGGAGCTGTGTAAGCCACTGAGCTCTGATGCAGTTAGCTCTCCTTCCCTAAACCCATAATGGAATTTTTCTGTTTATTATATATAAATCCTGGGAGCTCCTGGTTCATGCTTTGTAGGCTTCTGACCTGAAGGGGTTAATCTGCAATCTCAGGTGCCATCCAGAACCTTAAAGCCAGAGGAAAAATTGAATTGCAATTGAATGCCAGTTGCATCTTGAATGCCTAAGACCCCCTCGTCCCTTATCGCCAGTCCTCCCAAATGAAGAGAGAATGACATATGGTTTTACAAAAACACTAAGCAGGGTGTTCCTAGCACTGGGGATTAGAATGCAAGCTGGCAGGGAGGCCCCAGTGCCAGTGCTTTCTGTGCGCTCTGTCTCAGCCGGGCAGGATCTTGCAAGGTAGGTAGTTTTATCCCTGCCAGGCCATCTTTGCTTTATTTTTTTAAATTAAGTATCTAAAGCTCTAAAAAGTAACTTGGCTTGATCAAGGTGCAGAGATAGTGAGTAGTCAGGCTGAAATTGTAAATCAAATCTGCAATATTTCGAAGGGATACTTTGAGAAAGAAAAGGTATTAGTGTTGTTTTTAAATCAAGGTTTCTTTAGAGTAGATGCCCATTAAGAATTTGCATTGATGATGAAGTTTTTTGTTTGTTTTTTGGTCTTTTTAACACAGGGTCTCCCCTGTAGCTCCAGCTGTCCTAGAACTCACTGTGTAGACCACGCTGGCCTTGAACTCTGAACTCTGAGAGATTGGCCTGCTTCTGCCTCCTGAGTGCTAGGATTAAAGGCATGTAACTCCACACCAGGCTGATGATGAAATTTTAAGAGACATCTGGACATGCAGTTCAACAAGAAGGCCAACTTGCTGTTTCCTGTGCTCTTCGATAGTGTCAGTCATCAGTGTTCTCGGTGCGGAGTCTGAATTGTTTGTACATCTTAGGTCATAGAGAATAGGAAGACATGGGCTATAGAAAGTTTGCAAGTGAAATTCCTGTCCAGGGCCTGCTTTTCTGTTAGAACCACAGAGCTCTTCGTATTTTAATAACTTGGTTTATCAGGAAACAACTGGTTTGAGAATATAACAAATGATTGTTAATTTACAGTATATTAAGAAATTCTCCATCCTTTGAAAATGAGCTAAAAAAAGGAGATGTCAACATGCAAGATCATAGTTCCACAGATAATGATTTTAGCTTTCTGAAAGGGAATTTACTTAAACACACCTGCCTTATAATTGTTAACCAGCACAGCTGCCTCTATCAAGAGCTTGTTTCATTTACATACTTTATATAATTATTTCCTTTAAATCTTCTAACATTTTTTAAAAGAATAAGTCATTTTACAGGTGAGAAGACTGAGGTTGGGAAGGACAATGGTAGGTAGATAGTTTACAGGTGAAAAGACTGAGGCTGGGAAGGACAGTGGTAGGTAGATAGTTTACAGGTGAGAAGACTGAGGCTGAGAATGGTAGATAGTTTCATCCCTGCCTGGCCCTCTTCATTTTTTTTTCAAATGAGAACCAAATTGTAAAGTACCTTGCTGAGTGGAGGTGCACAGCTTGTAAGTAGTCAGGGGTGAACCACGCTTTGTTTACACCCTTAGCCAGGGCATCAGGCAGAGGTGAAAGAGGCTACTGTTCTAGTATGGCATGCTTGACTGGGGAGAATTTTTTTACTGCAGTTCTTGAGCTGCAAAGCTTTGCATGGTAATCCATTGAGCAGAGTGTGTACTGCATGCGGTTCAGAGGGGCAGCAGGAGACCAGAGCAGAATGGAGACATGCACTTAGGGAATACCATACCTCACAAGGACCAAGCCTGTACCAAGAGCCATGTGACTATGTAGTCTATGCCAGTGTCTTAATTTCTCAGGCCCTCAGTTTCCCACCTGTAAATTGAGGACCACACTGTTTGTATTATTGCCGTTTCACACATACATAGTATGTGACAGATAATAGGTTCTTACTTATCATTACCTGCTGTTTTTATACATTGCCCTGAGACAGATGTCCGAGTACTTGGTAGCATTTTTTAGACAGACAGTGTCTAGTGATAATTTAATGCAGACATCCCAGTTCTGTTGCCTAGGCTAATTTTATGATTTTTAAAATGATTTTAGTTTTCTAACCCTGGAAATATTGGAAGAGAAAGCCATTGCTTGGGAAGTGGCTTTCATTCACATCCAGATTAGCAGCTTCAGTTGATTTCATGATGCTTAGCCAAAAGGCAGCACCTGAAGCCTATATTTAACCAGAGAAGTTTTAGAACTATTGTACAACTGCACAGCTTACGGCATCCCTGGACACTTGGCTGCCTGCACAGCACAAGATAGCTTACTCTGAATCTGGAAGCTGTACATTTCCATAATTCTTTACCAATCGGATCCCGATGCTATTTTAAGGATTTCAAAGGTGTTCTGACAGATTATTGATGCTCTTCTCTGGCATGATAAAGGGCATGCATGCATGAGAGCATCCTTTTAGATCATTCTTTTCAGTGCGATTTTTGTACTTGGGATCACTGTTGTTGGTTTGAGGTCTCATTGAAAAATTACAGGGAGAGGAGAGGGGGCTTTTCATTCCCTTTCCCTTAATCTCTCAGGGCTCCTAGTGCAGCGCTGCGCTCTGTTTTTCTTCCCACTAGATGGCGCTCCACATAGCTAGGAGATGGTCTTCCACCCACACAGGTGGCTACAGAACAGAAATTAGTACTTAGGGACAAGTTGTGTTTCTTTTGATGTTCATGCCTTAGTATTATTTTTTCCATATCTAGGATACTTTGTAACCTGTATTTGCAGGACACCGTGTCCTATTTCTGTTTTGTAATCACAGTTTCTGGAGTCCTACGCAGGGGCACCGTTGCTAAGGTTCCCTTTCACACATTTCTTTTAATTCTGGTGACTGCTCTTTGGAGCTAGTTTTGTGGATTTTATTTTACTGATAAAGTAACTGTGGTTTCAGGGTTATGCAACTGTTTGAGGTCATGCACCTCACTTAGAGAGGTCACTGTGACCTAAAGCAAAACCATAAAACCACTAGATTGAGAGCTTTTTCTTAAAAAGACAGTAAAAGTAGAGTGGTCTGATTTATGGCTGTTGGCCATTGTAATCTATTTCTTGGAGGAGAAAAATCTCAGTTTTCACGGTTAATGTATATCAAAATCTCAGACTTGTGCAAGGAACCCAGTGATGGCAAGAAAAGGTGCTGGGCGTGGTGGTGCACCTTCAATTCCCCAATTCGGGAAGCAGAGGCAGAGGCAGGCAGGACTCTGAGAGTTCGAGGCCAGCCTGGAAAAAAAAAAAGAGAAAAGGTGTCTGCCCCTGCTTCTTCCAGCCTCTGCTCCTGACCTCTAGTCAAAGGGCCTGGCAGTACCGAATGCCTTGCCTTGGAAGGGTTTTAGAAAAAGCCACACTTTTTAAAAAGTTTTTATCAGGGCTGAATGCTGGGTCACTTTATCTACAGAATATATAATTCAAACAATTGTTTTTCATTTATTCAAGTAATATATGCTTATTGTAATATATGTTTAACAATACTAAATTAAACTGGACGTGTTACTCTGGATCTGAGCTGGCCTTCCCGGCTCTGCAGAATGGCTGTACTGAGGAGAGCTTACAGCATATCCAGCCTGAGGTGACCATGATGGAGCTTCTGGTCCTCATAGGTCACCTGTTGTGTGTGGGCTTCAGACTTCCGCTCTTGCCTGTCCTGTAGTGCAGAGTGGATCATCTCCTTTTGAGGGGACAGTGTCTGGGTCTTACTCTCTGCATGTCCTTGTCTCTTGCTTTCAGTTCAGTTGTGCTCAAAGAGGATGCAAGGAAGCTGAGCACTTAGAACCTCTCACTCACCTTTAGCTCCTGTTCTGTGGGCAGGTCACAGAGACAAAAAAGGACCCTGGCATCACAGGCCAGCTTGCAGAAAAGCATCACTAAGTTTGTGGTTAGTCAAACTCACGCGAGCTTGTGTCTCAGCTCTGCTTTCCATGTGTTTGGTTGTGACCATGGTTGCACCAACCCCATCTGGCCTCGGTTTCATGTCTGTAGGATGCAGATTGGACAACAGCACACAGGCTCTCCATTTGTGAGATGCTGCAAAGTGTTGCTGTGACAGGTGGTGTTCAGCAGGCCTGATAAGTAGCATGGTCCATTGCGGCATCTCTCCTTCATTGTCACTGTAAGTGCAGAAGTTGACCTCTTTTTAAAAAGATTCATTGTAGTATGCCTGTGCCTCTGGGTGTGTACCTGTGCTTGTTGGGTGCCCACAGAGGCCAGAACAGCGTGTCAGATTTCCTGGCGCTACAGTTGCAGGCAGTTGTGGGCTGTCCACTGTGGTGCTGGGAACTGGACTTGCGTCCTCTGTTCTAGCAGCAAGCGCTCTTGACAGCTGAGCCATCTCTTCAGGCCCTTCTCCTGGATAATTGTATCTCATGATTGATTGTTTTGTATCTGGGTGGGGGTGTGTGTGCATATGCTAACAAACCGTTTCCAGAGGTGTTGTCTCTGTTGTAGGACTCTAGAGATCCGGATTTTTTCCCAGGACCAGGTGGCTTTCCTGTTAAAGAGGCAATGAGAGACTATTTCAAGGCCAGCCAGAGGCTGCAGGCCGTGTGTGTGTGTGTGTGTGTGTGTGTGTGTGTGTGTGTGTGTGTAACTTCCCTACTTCTTCCCCTTCTGAGTCCCCCATGTTGTTTTCAACGCCTTCCTTTCTTTGCTTGTGCTGTGTTGTGGTTCTTTATCTGCCTTCTTTCCCTCTGGTGTTTATGATACTTACTTTTTTCCTTGGCATTGAAGATTTATTGGGAAATAATACTAAGTTTACACAGGAGTTACAAGGATAGTACCGGATCCCTGCTACTGTCTGCGCAGACTCGCCAGGTAACACTTCGCTGTACTTTGCTTCTGATACGCTCGGTGTGTGCGTGTATTCACAATCTCTGATGGAAGGTGCACGTGTCCTGCTGGTTTCCATGTGTCCTGCTGGTCTCCGTGTCTCGGTGGGTTTCCTGAAACCTAGGCCCTGCTCTTGTTCTCTGTGCTGATGGTGAGCAATGACGCTGGCACACCGTGTGTGTTTTTGACCAAGGACGTATCAGAAATATGTGAAAAAATAGACTCTTTCTTAAACACATGCTAATATTTTTTTGGTATCTAAACACTATAACAGCTATTGGTATAGTATCAGATATTGATCCTCTGTGTAGGGATGATTGGTGAACATGGTGATGTCTGTAGGTTAATGTAGCAAACATACCATTTTATGTACAAACCTGGGCAGCTATAGTTTTGGGTATTTGGGGCAAAGGACACCAGGAAGAACCCACTTTTGCCTTCCAACATCCTTCTGGAAACTCCCAGGCTCGTTTTCTCTTCACTCTGCCATGCTTTGGGCCCAGGCTTTTCTTACAAGGTGCCCTGGTTTCTCTGCATGGAGAATGCTGTTTATAAACCCAGTTCTGCCTTCTGAGGCACCCCTGCTTCTGGGGCCCCTTGCTTAGAGGTGTAATATGAAAGCCAAAGGGGAGGTATTTTTGAGAAATGCCTTCTATTAACCTCCACAACTGTATCAAGAAAGCAGCATGGATGGTGTGTAAATGAGTGGACGTGTTTGTGTTCTGATAAAGCTTTGAAAAAAGCACAGTGTGCTAGATTTGCTAGGGGCTAAGTCAGCCTACCCCACACTCCTTTCAGCTTAGAGACGGAGGACGAGATCTTGTTTTACCCCAGTCATCCAAAAGAGCGACATAATAAAAGTTACTTAAAAATGTTTTATTATTTTTTTTTATTTTATGTGTGTGAATGTATTGTGTGCATATATGTAAGTATACCTGTGTCATTTAATTGCCCAAGGAGGTCAGATGTCAGCATACCTGGATCTGGAATCCCAAATAGTTGTTAGCTGCCATATGGGTGCTGGGACTTGAACCTGGGTCCTCTGCAAAAGAAGCCAGTGCTCTTAACTGGTGAGCCATCTTTTCAGCTACAAAGGTTACTTATATCAATAATCAGTGTTACTTGTGAGCTGTATCTATTATTATTAATTTCTTTTATATAGGTCTTTTGACTATCTTGTGACTTGACAAGATGGGAGTCTTTTAAAACCATTTTATGCACACTATGTGATGCTTCAGATATTGAGTAAAATAATATTTGTATTATGAAAGTTGATTTTCTTTGCACAATATGATAGTTGTCTTCTCTCTGTATCTGTCTCTCTTGTATGCATGTGTACATGAGTGTAGAGGCCAGGGGTCTAAGTCAGGTGTCTTTCTCAATTGCCATCTATCTTCTTTTTTGAGATGGGGGTCTGTCACTCAAGCTGGAGTACACTGATTCAGCTAAACTGACTGGTCCTGAATCCCACCATTGCTCTCTCCCCAATGTTAAGTGCTAGGGTTACAGGCAGGTGCTGTGGTACCTGAGCTTCCACCTGGGTGCTGGTGATCCATACCCAGATCCTCTTGCTGACATGGCACACATCTCACCACTTGAGCCATCTCCCCAGCTCCAGTTACTGTAGTAAAGGTTTGTCTGAAGACAGGACCACATCTGGACCTTGGTGTATCTAAGGTCAGGACCCATGTAATATATCACTCTAGCATATTTTAAAAAAGAGTTCTTTATAGTACTGAGCAGTGGATTTTGTCAGGAATGACCCCATTCTCAGAGCAAAGCAGGCCAGTAGGAAAGATCACCTCTGGGTGAAACACACTGCCTTGGGGTGCTGTTAGACACTAGAGCAGCCAAGCCCAGAGGGGTCACAGCAGACAGTGGTAGCTTAACATGGAAATGTGATTACACCCACTTACAATGTCTCTAATGGCTCTAAAGTAAATTAGGCTTTTCATAATTGCCTACTTAAAAAAGAATACCTAGAATTCAAAATTCAGTTTTTTTTTAAATTTTCATTTTTTTTATTGATGCTTTGTGTATTTCATACATCATTTTCCAATTCAGTTCAGGCATATTTCCCTTTCCCTTCCCCCTACCCCACCCCACCCCATCCCAGATCATGCATTCTGCCATAACTGTCCTGCATCTTTCACTCAGTTTTTTTTTCATTTTTTAGCTATAAGTGATAATCCATGAGTACAAGCATCCTTCATGTAAAACCAATTTGCAGGCTGTTGTGCCCAAACCCCCACAGCCCCACCATCCAGCGGGGGGTGAGGGGTTGTATGTTCAATCAAGTTGATCAAATGAGTGTCCAGACTACATTGCTGTAGTTTCACCATTCACCCCAATCGCAGCCCTTACATTCTACCACGCCCCCTCTTCCGCAGATTGTTCCCTAGGCTTAGAAAAGGGGCACAGGTGGATGAGAAGCAAAACAGTCCACTCTCTCTGGAGCTGTTGTCTTGGACTCTGGTCAATTCTGGCTGTTTCCTTTCATGGGCTGACAGTTTGTCCAGGAATAACCTTTCGATCCTACTAATGAAGCACAAGCAATTAGATATATAGGTATTTAAACAGCACTAATAGTTATGGTAGGTTACTTTGGTATAGACACATATGTTTGGATGATATGTTAATCCATGAATTACATTTTTTCCTGTTAAATATGACAGGGTCTTACTGTGGCTTATAACATCTCCTAACCTGTAGAGGATGTAAGCTTGTGGCATCAGCCATGGGTTATTCCTCCAAGGAGAGAGCCAATAGCCAATTAGATTTGGGATATACAGGCATATGGCTGCCTCTGCTGCACAGTATTTCCAGGCAGGTGAGGTGTAGCTGGTGCTGACGGTGGAGTCTTGCTTGACTCAAGGAGACCCGTATTTGCTTTATTGGTTTAGTGGCCTTTGGTAACACTCTCTGGTGTTCCAGAGGCCATCTGTACACTTGCATGTGTGGTCTCAATACATCTTTCCCATGTTAACATCAGGTCTTCGACAGCAGGGCCTTATCGCCTCTCTTCTTGCAGGTATCCCAGTTTAGAGGCAAGGAGCCTTTACCTTTTGTGGGGGCTTGGATCCCCTGGCCAACATCTCCTTGGTAGAATAATCCATTGCTGATGTCAGAGCTCCTGTATTAATATATTTTGCTTAAGTGCATAGCTTAAGGAGACTTTAGTATTATATTTGGTTCTGAATAGAGAATAATCCTTTTCACAGTTCCTATGTCTATTAGTCAATTAAAGAAGGCAGTTTTACCGGTTTTATAAGAGATTACCTCTATAACAGTTGTCTCCAATTTACAGTTGGAGAACGACCTCATCATCATCATATTTCTCCTTGTTCTATGGGGGGGAGGTAAGAAAGTCTCTCATATTAAAACCTTTGCGGCACCTAGAAGGTAAGTTTCATTAGGACTCATTATAAATAGTTGTTACAAGTAGGATCCACAGAGGGGTTTGATGTTTGTAGCAATCTGAGGCTTTTCTTCCTTTCAATGTTCAGACGGGCCAACCTTTCTGTTGGCACTTTCTGGTACATCCTACTCAATGCAAAGCTGTATCTTTTCTTTCTCAGCCATTAAGTTGGTGACATTTTGACCTGTTGGAACATACAAATCTTTTCCCGTAGTTAGTTTTAAGATTTGAATTGCAAGGTTTTTGACAAAAAGGTTTCATATCTATCTGTATCCACCCCCCCTTTTTTTTTAGGTTTTTGTTTTTTGACCCATGAGTCTCCAGAAGGCAGTTGTATTATACATACCTATAGGGTGGAATCAAGGCACAGATTTCATCAAATTCACCCATGCTGTTTTGGGTGACTATGTATGATTAACTTGGGAAGTAAACTTAATTTTTAAGTTAAATCATCCTATAGGTGAAAGAGAATGCTACAAGGTGATACTGTACAACAGAAAAATTATAGAGAACATTTGTATGTGCCAATCCCAAAGTTATTGTAATACAGATTTTATGTAAAACAAATGTGGACAACAGCAATTCATATCTCCATTTAACTCAGATGCATTACCGTTTTTATCAGAGCCTTTAAACCAGTGTTGTTTAATATACACATATTTACTTTTACTAAGTCCTAAAACACCATGTAACCTGTAAACAGTGTCTGGGCAAAACTGGATACTTGTTGAACTCACGTCAATGAAATATGCATTAATCGAATATACACCCATGTCCCTCTCCCGCCCCTCCCACCCTTCCCGAGTCACCATTTCAGTCAGTTTTCTGATGCAGTCTTTCTGTTGTTGTTCTATGGTGTTGGGCATTTTTCTACTTGCCAACAAGCCTTCTTGATACCAGATGCAGCCGGAAGCATCTTCAGCCCTTCCTTGAACCTGATTTACAGTTGGTCTCAGGGCACTGTCCTCTACCGTCCTCTACCCAGGTGCTGCTTCACAGTCCTGTCATACTTTCTTAGGTCTTGATTCATTCAGTAAATTTTACTGGTTTTGTTCTGTTGTTTTCTCCTGAAAAGTAGGAAGGGTGTTGTTTCTCATTGTCTCTCTGCCTCTCCTTTCTTAGACACCCTGAAAAGGACTGTTTTTGAGGCAGGGTTTGCCGATGTAGCTCAGGCTTGTCCTGAATTCATTCATGCTCCTTCTGCCTCAGTCTCCCAGTGAGGGGATCACAGCCCAACTGAATTCATGCTCCTCTGCCTCAGTCTCCCAGTGAGGGGATCACAGCCCAACTGTTTTCTCTGTTTTTATTTTATTTTTTTTAATTGAACTTTTGCATATTTCATACATTTCTTAATCAAATCTAGACCCACTCCCCCTTCCATGCCCCCACTCTCCAGAGCCCATGCATTCTGCTGTACATGGCTTGCATCTTTTTCTCGGTCCTTTTTTTAAAGTTTTTTGATGCAGAAGTTTACTGTCTCAGTCAGTTCTTTGAACAAGTGGTTTTTGTTGTTGTTGTTCCCTTTAATTTTATTTATTTATGTTTTAAATTTATTTCTTATGTGTATGAATGTACTGTCTGCATGCAGGTTTGTGCACCCGTGTCATACAATGCCACGGAGGTCAGAAGAGGGTGTCAGATTCCCCTGGAACTGGAGTTCTCCTGGAATTGGAGTTTCAGACGGTTCTCGGCCGCCATGTGGGTGCTGGGGATGGAACCCGAGTCCTCTGTAAGAGCGGTCGGCGCTCTTAACCGCTAGGCCATCTCTCCAGCACCCCCTTTAATTTTATATGACTCCAAAGTGTGCGTGTGTACGCTCTGCGCATTCACTGCTGGTGGAAATGAAAAGTTCCCTGTGTTTTTTGCAATCTTCAGGGACTCAGAAAAAGAGACAGGAATCACTAAATTTACTATCTGCTCGATTGGATTCTAGATTATTTTGTTATATAGCAGTTCCTTTTCTGTACCCTTGGCCAGTTAAGCAGTCATTACATTGGGTGTAAGCTTCACAGACCTCAGTTTCTTCATTCCTATTGGTCTTGGGAGACACTGTGTGAAGTGATAGCATACTGTTAGGTTCTGAAAAGTCAGTCACCTCCCTTCCAAAAGTCCCAAAGACCAGCAGGAGCCCTTCCTTGTTTTTCTCCTTCACAGAGCCCATCAAAGAGTGCTAGGGTCAGGGTTGATACTCTGTTGTGCGTCATTCAGACATGTAGAAGAGGGCATGAGAATTCTTGGCTTACCTGTTTTTGGTAGAACACCATGGTATTTCCAGTAATGGATTCCTAGCCACAGCAGTTCTGTAGGGCTGGAGAATGGGTCTTAGGACAGAGGAGAAACATGACTTTGAGACAGTAAATCCGGAGTTCGCCTTCCGGTGAAAGCTGTAGAAGGCTGTCACAGTGTGCATACCCCCCCCCCCCACCTTCAATCTGTAGAATGGAGGCAAGTTCCTTTCTTTCTCAGTGGGAATGTGGCTGGGCTGGAACACAGAGCTGGCTAATACTTTATCCCCACTTAAAGAGTTTTCAGCTCAGTGGGGAAGCAGCCAAATTAAAAGACATTTATATTATAGGGTGGTAAGTGCGGCAATAAAGGCAGCTTGGGCCCTGCAGCCCTGCTCAGGAAGGCGCAGTGCATTGTCCTAGTCAGGATGGAAGAGGGCCTCAGAGTGACCCTGATGGAATTCAGATACATCCAAGGCACTGCTGGTGCCAGACTGGATGGTGGTGTTGGGGTGGCTCCCCAGGGTCCCAGCATGGCCTCTGAAGTCAGCAGGCTCCATGGGGTGGGTAGTGAACGGCTTTCTGTCCTCTATCTTCCTAGTTCGGGCTCTCCTTGCTTCTACTTTACATCTACCCACTTGATCATTTGTAATGGTTTATTGGGAGTTACTTGTCCTGGAGAAGCCTAAGCAGCTTGCAGCCAGGCGGAGTATTGCTACTCAGTAACCCAGGCTGGCCCTCAGAGCTCACTCTGGAGAGGGGGGCAGGCACTCCATACATACTTGTAGAATGGGGAACCAGTTGGGTCCTTGTGCTTTCAAAAGGATACCTTGTTGAGGGAAAACTCGTAAGATTGTTTTCCTTTTGAATGTCCAGCAACTGACTTTGGAGGAGACCTGGTTATACAGATGACAGCCTGGGGTCTGGGTCTCAGCCCGATGGGAAGGACATCTCTGTCCCTTACAGGTGTTCGGACCTGGGTACCTGCTTGCCTCTTAACCTGTTTCTGTGATAAAATACTTTTTTTTTTTTTTTGGTCTTTTTTGAAACAGGTTCTCCCTGTAGCTCCAGTTGTCCTGGAACTCGCTATGTAGACCAGGCTGGCCTTGAACTCACAATGATCTGCCTGCCTGCCTCTTGACAAAAGCAACTTTAGGTACAAAGAATATATTCTGCTCACAGTTCAAGGGTACACCATGGTGGGAGGGAAGTCAGGGTGTCAGGAGCTTGAAGTCACAGGGTCAGGAGCTTGAAGTCACGGGGCCTCCGCTATAAGGAAGACGAGACAGATGCAGGCAGGTGAGCTCACTTTGTCCATTTTATACAGTCCCAGAATCTTCTGCCCAAGGAGTGGTCCCACCCATAATTAAGACGAGTCTTCCCACCTAATCAAGGTGACCCTCCCCAGGCCTGCACAGAAGCCTGTCTCCTAGTTGACTATGGACTCTGGTAAGTTGATAGTAGGGTGTGTTCTCCTACCTCCCAGAGTAGTGTGAGGATTCAGTGGCCCCATTAAGACGGTCTACAATTGTATGTACAATTGTATCCGCCCTCCTGTGAGCAGAGGCCTCAGGCCCTGATGGGTCTCCAGAGCTCTGCCTGGATTCAGTAGATCTGCAGTGTTTATTTGCTAATGGGCAATGCCTGCCGAGTTCACCCAGCAGTCTGTTTCCTAAGGCGAGGTGGAAGCAGGGCTGTACTGACCAGCAGAGCAGGAGAGATGCGGGGAGGTAAACCTGAAGGACCTTAGAGATGGCTGGAGGGCCAGCAAATACAGTTGACCCAGGTCATGTAGGAGGAGGACTGGTCAGTTATGTGTTTTACAGTGATCACATGGGATGCTGAAAACTGCAATTGCAAAGCTTTTTGATTTGAGTTCACAGTTACATATGTGGCTGTCTCCTGGATGTGGGCTGGCATAAAAAGGTGCTGTCCTGTACGTGCAGTCCAGCTTGATGGTCTCACCTGGGAGCAGTGATGAGAAGAGGAAGGAACCAAAAGTTTGAGTCCCTTATTATAGTCTTGGAAGAACTCATCTAGTTACAAGACCTGAAGGACTTTGGTGAGCCAGTGTCAGATTGTTTATGGAGTGGTGCTCCCGTGACCTGGTCACCTTCTAGGAGTGTCCCTGCCCGGTAGAGATCTCCCACCTGAAGTGTCCCTGCCCGGTAGAGATCTCCCACCCCACTCAGCATTTCCTCACTAAGGACAAGCCACATCCAGCCGTAGCAAATCTCAACACAGTGTGTTCGAAGGCGGGCACATGCACAGTCTCTCGCTTCGTTTGAAGGTGGGTACATGCACAGTCTCTCCCTTCGCTGGAAGGCAGGCACATGCGCAGTCTCTCGCTTCCCTTCTGGCAGGGTTCAATTGGGTTGGCTCCTTGGACCTCAGCTGTTTGTAAGACTTGTGATATATCTTGGTGATTTTATTTAATACCATTGCTATAGTGTGTTAAGCAGTGCTTATGTGATTTAATATCCTTTGCCTTCTTTATGGTCAAGGCCTGGAGTCAAGCACCGTTAAGATCACTCATTCACTGAGCTCAGTAAGAATTGATTTAAGAGATTTTATTTTAACAAAAGGTGTAACAATATAAGGAAGCAAACTTATTTTTCTCGTTTTTTTAGTTTTCAGATTCAGATCTTTGAGACCTACTTAAAATGAAACTGAAGAACTGGGAGTTTATTCCTTTTCTGTGGCTGTTGTAAAATCTGCTAATAAATAGGGTTCCTCTACTGTCCTACAACCCTGGGTGAGATGAAGGTGTGGACACTGCTGAGCTTTCCAGAGAATCGGCTTGGCGTTCTGGCATTCTGGGAGCTGGCACCTCCTCCGCCTTGAAGGCAGGGCGGTTGGCTGTCATCTCTGCTCCCTCTGTTCTGACTTCCTTTGTTGTCTGTAAGGTTCTTGGGATTGCCCTGGTTCGCCTGGGAGATCTCTCCACTTTGAGGCTGGCTTAGTCCTGTCTATAGTGTTCTCCATGCTACTTGTTACTTGTGGGTTCTGGAGGCGAGGACACAGATACCTTTAGAGGAGCCAGTTTTCTGCCTACCACAGAGGGTCAGGGTGTGCGGCAGGAACAGAATGTACTGGATCCACAGTGTGGCTTCAGCTGGGGCTTAGAGATGTTCATGTGCTTTAGTGTATGTCACATTATGCATCAGGGTCTTCGAGACATTAAATGACTTGTCACTGCCACAGAATTACTACTCTTAATGAGCTCTTCCTGTCTGAGTCCTTGGTAAGCATCTGACATTGTGCCAGGAGGCCCAGGCCACCTCTCTCCAGTCCTCAGAACCACCTTCTGAGCTGAAATGCATAAATTTCATCCTACTAGTGAGCAGAAAGGGTTCAAAGAGGCGAATGTCCCTACTTCACAGGTCAGTAACTGAACGCTGCCAGGTGGAAGGCAGTCTAATAACTGGTGTGAGAAACATCTTTGTGCTTCTTTTGACTCACTTCTTCTCCCCTTCCCCCCAAAGTAGTCTCTTGTAATCCTGGTATTCCATAGTCTTTGAATCAGGGTCCTTGACTTCAGTGAGAATCTGGTACGGGCTGGCTAAGGGAACCTGGCTGAGGGAAGCTGAGAATCAGAATGCTAGGCTGAGCAGTATCGCAGGGCTACTGAATTCAGCCATGAGCCAGTTTGTGTCCATTTGTTTTCAAAGCTTGGTGGCATCCCACATGGTTGGGTGAATAGGAAAGAAAAGTGGAGCAAGAGGGAAAGCAAGTAACTGCTGTTTAGAGATGGCAGCAGAGGAAACGGTGGAGGCAGGTGTGCCAGGCGAATTATACCAGCTGTTGGTAAAGCAAGTTCAGGAAGAATGCGCACTGGTTTGTAGCAGTAAACAAACGAGGACTTAGAAGGAGTTGGCATTGTGGTCTAATTTCTATGTAATTAGTTCTGGGGTATTCCATAATCAGAAATAAAATATATTACACTCACCATCCCTACAGTTCTAGGCGCTCTTTCCAGATCAGTACTTTAATCTTCACAACATCCTCTGGCAGGTGGGTATCAGTTTCACGTTTTATAGATGCCACGACCCAGCCTGTGAAACATTGCATTTAACCGTACTGTTAGGTACTCTGGCAATGTGAAAATCAAGCTCTGTCTGGAATGTGAGAGCTGTGTCCCTTTTGCAGGGGTGTGCGTCTTATTCTAGCATCTTCAACATTATGGCCTGACTTCTATAAATCATGGAAAATATAAAGACAGTTGGAATGAGGGGTGTGGTAAAAAATGTTGGAAGAACACAGGCTTGTGCATTTTACAGTAGGGTGAATGTGCTTGGCTTGCTCTGACCCAGTCAGCTCCAAGCAGGGGCAGCTTCCAGGACTCAGCTCTGTGTGTTCTTGGTGCTTTGCCTTCCTGTAGCATTTTCAGTTGTGCAGCCTCCTTCCTCCCTCTTTCTGCCTCCTGACCATTAAGAAGGAAGGTAACCCCAGGAATGTTTTCTCCACTGAAGGTCCTGTGTGCTAATCAAATTATGCACTTGGCCCATGCTAGGATGTTGCTTATCTTTATGGACTCTTGCTTCATATTAAACACATTTAAAATGGTCAGAGCTATCTGAAAACGTCTTCTGAAGCCAGTAATGAGTGGAGCTGCATTATTGTGCAGCTCCAAGCCTGCATCCCCGCGGCTGGCCCGGAAACACTCCGGGCTGCCGTTAGTGCATGGTTTCGGTTTTGCAGATGCCGATGCTGGTTCCTGTGTCTCCCAGATTGTGCTGGAGTTGGCTTTGTCATGGTGGCTTTGACATTAATTACTCTTTGGAACTCAGTGGTGTAAAGTATGTGAATGGAGTCCACCACTGATTCCCATGATTCTCCACTTCTCTTTAATGAATGCACCCTGGAAGGAAGGCGTCCTGCTTAGGGTCTGTTTCTGCCACCTGTTTGCTCTCCCACCCCCCAGGACTGAAGTTTGTATGAAGTCAAGACCAGCTCACTCTCCCCAACCCAGGTACTTTCTGGGTATAGAACAGTGGAGGAATATATTTTGGAGCATAACTGTAGAATTCCAGTTTGGTTTGATGTCAGGTGAGTGAACGATTTGGAGGACAGTACTGCACAGTGATTACGAATGCACCTTAGGTTTGGTCTGTCTCACTGCCCCCACTTCTCAGCTCTGTGTTCTGGGATAGGTCATTTCACCTATCCTTACACTTCAGTTGGTGCAAAACATGGCTCTGGTAAAAGAAGGCACCTTGGGCTGGAGAGATGGCCTAGCGGTTGAGAGCGCCGACCGCTCTTGCAGAGGACCCGGGTTCGATCCCCAGCACCCACATGGCGGCGAAGAGCCGTCTGAAACTCCAATTCCAGGAGAACTCCAGTTCCAGGGGATTCTGACACCCTCTTCTGACCTCCGCGGCATTGCACGTCACGGGTGCACAGACTTGCATGCAGACAGTACATTCATATACATACGGAAATAAATAAAATTAAAAAAATTTAAAAAAAGAAAAGGAGGCACCTTATAGGATGTTTGTGAAGAATACACATGCTAACCTGTGTTGAATGAACACTTATTGCTTGAAAGGTACTAACAGTCAATATATGTTAGCTCTTGCTAATATCATGTTACCATTGTTGATTTGTTACTGCTGCCTGCTAGGAGCATAACTAAGATTAAGTAATGATTCGTATCCTAAGGAAAAGCAGTCTACTGGGACACATACCGAACTGTGCACAAAACCCCTCTCCGCACCAGTCACTGTCTCTGCTCAGTTCAGGTGTCTTTGGAGAATGCTCCTTTGCCATCTGACATGACCCATTAGCATGTTTGTCCTTGCTGACCAGCAACTCTGTGTTTATAGTGACTGACCTGTAACAGATACTCAATAAAAAAATGTACAAATGAATACTAGGTAGAGAGCTGGTTAGAGAAGGAGGGGGTGATGAAAAAATGTTTCCAAATGTGCATAGACATGAAGAACACAGGAAAAGGAAGGTGTTGATTTGGGAGTCCCTGCTGGATAGCTTAGTTGTCAACTTGACACACCTGGGTAGAGGGAACCTCAATTGGAGAATTACCTCAATTGGGGAATTTCCTCCATTGGACCAGCCTGTGGCCAAGTCTGTGGGGCAGGTGGTTGTGTGTTGTAGGCTGGGGGCTGGAGAGATAGCCTAGTGGTTAAGAGCGCTGACTGCTCTTGCAGAGAACCCAGGTTCAATCCCCAGCAACCACATGGCGGCTGAGAACCATCTGTAACTCCAATACAGGAGAACTCCAGTTCCAGGGGAATCCGACACCCTCCTCTGACCTCCGCGGCATTGCACGACACAGGTACACAGATCTACATGCAGACAGTACATTCATAAACATAGAAAATAAATAAATAAAAAATTAAAAAAAAAAGAGGCAGGCTGGGCATGAGCCCAGAGGAGCAAGGCTATAAGCAGTGTTCCTCCATGGCCTGTTCTCTAGCTCCTGCCTCCAGGATCCTGCCTTGGGTTCCTATCTTGGGCTCCCTCAGTGATGACCTGGGAGATGTCAGCCGAATAAACCCTTTCCTCCCCAAGTTGATGTTGGTCAGAGTTTTGTCACAGCAGTTGAAGGCAAACTAGGACAGTATCTTTTGTTGTAAGATTAATTTTTAATTATTGTGAACATTAATTTTAGGGCAGAATTCTTTTAGCATTTTCTTGTTATAGATCACTTATTGCCTCTCCCCCACAAGGACCAGTGGTGCCCTCTTGTGCTGGAGAAGGCTGGTCTTGTCTGAGGGAGGGAAGCTTGGCTTTGCATCTGCTGGCAGAAGGGACCAGAATGTAGTCCAAGGCCACCAACTGTTGAGCTTCCCTCTGTAAGACCAGGAGCATAGGGAATTAAACTTAAGTGCATGGTGATGTGACTTGCTCCTGAGGTCTGGGGCTCAGGACAGGAGACTCACTCAGCACTGCTTCTGAGTCCTCAGCACTAAGTGGCAGGTGAGATCCCCAAGAAAATGGGCTCCCCATTTTCAGTTTAAGGAGTTTATTTTCTGGAAATGTTATTTCTTAGCTGAAGGGTAGAATTTTGGGTAGAACTATCTGGGTTGTTTCCTTGATAGAGGACTCGTTTCTGCGGATCAGCATAACGCTGTCCTGTGTATTCTTGGTGGTGTTTCTTTCTGGATTTCAAGCTGTTGCTTCATTTGTCAGAGTTGTGGAGTTTACTTCTATAAAGGGACCCTAATTTCTCATATTCTTTTAATGTCTTTGGGTTCTGCCATTTTCAGCAGTGGTAGGTGTCCNCATTAAGTTTTAAAATACAACACAAAATGTTAAAGGTAACAAAGCAACCAAGTACAGAAGATAGAAACTTGTTTTGTTTTGTTTTGAGACAGGGATTCCCTGTAGCTCAGCTGTCCTGGAACTCACTCTGTAGACCAGACTGGCCTTGAACTCACAAAGATCTGCCTGCCTCTGCCTCCCAAGTGCTAGGATTAAAGGTGTGGGCCACCACGCCCGGGAGCAGTGGTAGTTTTTATCTAAAGATGAAAGCCCATAGGAAACAGTACGAGAACAAAGTACGGGCATCATCCAGCTCTTCTCAGTTAATGTAACTAACCTTTCCAGGTACAGATAATAAGATGATGAGGACTTAGAAAAAGTAAGCTCAAAGTTTCTCTTTGATTTTAAGAAAGTGTTCTTATTTCTCAGGCTTCCGTCTGTGCTGTGGTTTTATAAGATCATTTTCTGACTTATTAATAGTTAAAGGAACAAGGCAAGAGTTGGATCACAGAACAGAGGACGAAGGTTGACTAGGGAGGTAGTTACAGTGAGATGACACAGAGGAATCTGGCGGGCTGCAACTGGCAGGATCGGATGCCCAGGCTACCTTGGGTCTGGGTAAACTATTACTACATTTACTTATTTACTCTGTGTGTGTGTGTGTGTGTGTGTGTGTGTGTGTGTGTGTGTGCATGCATGTGTGTACTCGCACATAAAAGGCCAGAGTACAACTTGAGGTACAGTTCCTTCCTTGGGTGCCATCAACTTTTTTGTGTGTGACAGGTCTGTCTGTCACTGGCTTGCAGCTTTCTGAGTTGATTGGGCTGGCCCGTGAGCCCCAGGATCCATCTGTTTGGCATCACAGCATGAACCACCATGCTGCATTTTTTTTTTTTTTTACACCTACCTCTGGGAATTGAACTTAGGTGTCTCTTTTTATATGTATAGCTCTCTATTCTCTAACCACTGTTGTATACTTAGAAGCAGAATTCTTCAGAGTTAAGTAAAAACAAAACATTCCCCTTCCCAAACCAAGTCTCATGTCGTGTGGGACAAAGTGTAAACCCCTGAGATTTCTTGAGAACCTGGAGACCAGCCTGCAAGGCCAAAATGGTGATTTCTGAGGTGCCTTTCCTCTGTTAACGTTTTTCCATATACTATGTAGGTTCCGTATACTATGTAGGTTCCGTATACTATGTAGGTTCCGTATACTATGTAGGTCCCATATACTATGTAGTTACACTTCGCTCCTGTCCTGCCTGGTCTGCTCTCTGTGCTGGGATAAAACACTGAGCAAAGCAAACGTGGGGAGGAAAGCTTTTCCCTTCAGCTCACACATTCCAAGTTGCAGTTCCTCACCTAGGGAAGCCAGCGACTGAAGCAGAGCTCGAGGACTCTGCTTACTGGCCTGCCTCTTCTGCATGGCTCAGCTACACTTATTACTACACATTCCAGACTCACCTGCCTGCTGGGATGGCACTGCCCTCAGTGGGCTCGGCATTCCTACATCAGTTAAGAAGGTGCCCCACAGACATGCCCAAAGGCCTGTCTGCTGAAGACAATTCCTCCCCTGAGGGTTCCTCTTCCCAGGTGTCTGGTTTTCTTTTGTCCAGTTGACAGTAGCTAACCAGCACAGCTCCCTTAGCAGACAGCAGACAGTGACACCAGGCCATATGGGTGGTAATTTTACTTTTCATTGCCAGATACTGAGCACTTCAAAAACAGAAAGCAAAATAAGTTTCACTTAAGAATTTCCTTGATGGAGCAGAAGGGATTAATGGAGTTATTGCATGTCACCCCTAGAGTACACTTAGTAACAATAATATTCTACAAAAAGAGAAGCTGGTGTATATTATTTCTGGATGCCATAGTAGATGGCTGTCTCAAGAAAAGTGCCAAACCAAACAGTGCCAGTAAACGTTTACAAGAAGCGAAGTCTTCTTCTGATGTGTGGATGTGTGAGGATGGGTAGGAAAGTGCTTTGAGGTGCAGGGATGCTGGCCGTCAGGGTTGAGAGCACCACATATGGGCCTTGTAGAACTTAGCCTGCTTATACTTTTTGATGAACTTTGTGTGTCTAAAACTCCATTTTACATTTAATTTATAACAGTAATTCAGATACTCAATTATCGGAGGAGTTAATCCACTTCGAGGAAGGTTTATGTCTAGGAGTTAAGGTGTGGCAAAGAAAATGTGAATTAGAAAGTATGAGACATTTGTTGTACCTCGAGGTGATTTTCGTAAATGGCCAGGATCAAAGTTTATTCTTTGTGTGTCTAAGTCTCACAGCACCTTCTCTTGGGCTATCCGCCACTCACTTGCCTTTGGACCCTCACTAAGAAGCTCAGTTGTAAGGTGTTGATTCCTTACAAGTGCCTGGGTTCTGTCCCCAGCACTGAACACAAGACAACAGCAGACCAGCTGAGAGTACACGTGTGTCCAGCTGTGGGCATTGGTCCAGGGCACTGGTCCCCATTGTGTTCATTCCTGCAGCTTCACAGAAGGCCTGGCGGCAGCTGTGTGGAGCTTTGAACTTCCTTCTCTGTCAGAACTTTATCCTCTGTTCAGACATGTTTACACATGTACTTAAGTTTTAGAGTATATTTATGATTTACATTTACCTTTGATAGGAACTGCAAACCTTTCTGATTCTGTGTGGGAGGGTCTCCATCCCAACAGCGGTGAGTTTTCCGATCTGTGGGCCTGCGCATCTGCATCGTCAAGGACTGTAGGTTTCTGTGGGTACTGTTTGCAGTTCTTAATGGATAGATTTGGCGCACAACGTGCCAGTTTTATTTTCATTTCCTTTTTGAATGGTGTTAGATATTAAGACGCTATTTCTGATGCTTTTTTGCACGGCACCGTCATGGGCAGAGCTCAAGGACTCTGCTTACTGGCCTGCCTCCTCTGCATGGCTCAGCTACTTTTATTGTACATCCCAGACTCACTTGAACTTGGTCACTTCTGGTGTCTGTCTTATAGATTAGTGTGGATTTCCTAGACCATTTTGTCTGAATGACAGTATTGCTTTTTATTTTCAAGTCTGAATTATATTTATATTTGTTTTTCACCTCTTAAGCATTGAGATTAGGACTTCTACTACAGTGCAGGGAGAGGTGAACAGATCATGGGCTAGAAGTCAGTCTTTAGGTTGATTATGGTTCTGTTTTGGGGGTTTTCTTTTGTGCGTGTGGGTACCCCTGGAGGCCAGAACTTGACACTGGATGCTCAGTCACTCTCTAACTCAGCTTCAATTGAGGTAGGATCTCTTATTGAACCTCGTGCTTGCCAAATGGTTAGACTGGCCAGCCAGCCTGAGGACTCCTTCTGTCTCCACCACCCCTGGGAATCAAACCCAGATCCTCATATTTGTGAATCAAGTATGTTGCTGATTCCCATCTCCCCATCACCACCTGTAGGAAATTTCCTTTAACACTTCCCTTGCTGAGTCTTTTAAAATTATATCAAATATTTAATACATTAAGTGATTTTTTTTTTCTACACGTGCTTGGGTGATCTTGGTTTGCTTTTTTCATCTGTTAAATGTGGTGAGTCACAGTGAATTGCTTTCTAATGTTAAACCATGTTGTCTACCTGAGATCCTCCCATGAGTTCTTCTGCTTAGAGCATCATAGATTCTACTGCTCATATTTTATACAGTACATTTTTATCTATGTTTATAAGGAATAATGGGTAGGTTTTGGCAAAATGTTTGCTAGATTTTCGTAAAATGTGGTTGGACTTTTCACAGTGGACTGTGCAGAATTGATAGTACTTCTTGGTTTGGCAGAATTCACCCTTGAAGCCCTAAAGGCCTGGGGTTTTCTTTGAGAGTGTTTGATTTATCATCCCTCTTATCTATTAAGAGTAGCCTTGCATGCCATCTTCTTTCTGAATGGCCTTTGATAGTTTGTACTTTTTAATGGCAGTTATGACTATCTGACCAGAGTTATCAAGCTGATTAGTGTGAAACTATTGAAAACTCCCTTCTCATGAGCACAAGGTTCTCATGTGGTATAATACCCTGATAATAATTACATGTTTATTCTTTTTCTGTTTTAAAAGTTATTTTTTACATATATATATATATATAATAAAATATATATTATAATTCAGGGTTCCCTGTAGCCCCCAGCCTGTACAGGCACTCACTATGTAGACACAGGCTGTCCCTTGAACTCTCCAGAGATCCATACACCTCTGCCTCCCAGAGTGCTGGAATTAAAGGTGTGAATCACCCACATCCAGCTATTTTATTTATTTTTATTTTATGTGTATGAATGTATTGCTACATCTGTGTAAGTGGACCTATGTCATGCAGTGCCCACAGAGGTTAGAAGAGGGGATTGGATTCCCCTGAACTAGAGTTACTGATGGTTGTTAGTGGCCATGTGGGTGCTGGGAATAGAATCTGGGCCCTCTGTAAGAGCAGCCAGTGCTCTTAACCTCTGAGCCATCTCTCCAGCTCCACGCTGGCATCTCTGGTGTGCTCTGTTGTTTTTCTTGAATACTCTTGCTTTATATTTTTGTTTTTCTTTCTTAGCTCTTTTGTTTTGAGACAGGGGCTTAATCTGTAATCTAGGCTGGTCTTGAGCTGGGCACACCTCCATCGTGCTCAGCCTCCTGAGTGCTGCTGCTGCGAGATGATCTGCTATGCTCAGATGACTTTATTGATTTTTCTCTATTTTAAAAAAGATATTCAGCTTCGCCCACCCAGGGCTCAGGGAACATTTCGGAAGAGGGGGCAGAACCATTGTTAAGAGCCAGGGATGGTAATGCAAGAACTAGAATGGAAATGAATCCTACAAACTCCTGGGAACCCCTGTTCATATGAACCTACAGCATTGCTCATCAAGCAATGCACAAGCCATTGCAAGCTCAAACTGGACAAAAACCCAGCACAGAAACTGCCAGAAATGGGTTAGCCAGAGCCAACTTTGGCTGAGGAAATACTGGCAGCTGATTGCAGTTGGGTTTAGGGTGACCTCGGTTCTTTTTTTTTTTTTTTTTTTCTCTTTTATTTATTTTTTAAGGGATTACTACAATATATATAACACAGTGTTTTTCAGATAAACATTGATGTTACTCAGTTTGCCATACAATTAGGTAATTGGTTGCATTTGTTTTTAAGTGGAGCCAAATTTTAAGCATAAGCAATGAATATAAGTAACATTCATGTAAAACCAATTAGCAAGTATCTATGTCCAAATTTGAACAACCCAAGGTTCCCATAGTCATGGAGATGCTTGTATGCCACAGGCATGTTGATCAAATAGGAGTCAGTCTATATTCTGTAGTCTCACCGATTCACCCCTATCTCGGTCCGCAGACCCTTAGGATTCTTACCCATTGCTCCCTCCTTCCCGCAGATTTGTTCCTAGGCTTTGGAAAGGGACAAAGATGGTGAAAGGCCAAAGCAGTATTCTCTGGAGATGTCATATTTGAGACTCTAGTCTATTTCAGGTTGTTTCCCTTCATGGTTATGCAGCTATCCCAGTGATACCTTTTTAGTCATACTAACAAAAGCACAAGCAATTGGATGATGTACAGGCATTTAAGCAGTACTCTAAATTATGGCAACTAAGGCTGTGCAGCATAGACCACAGAGCTTGGATGGTATGCTAATCCACAAACTGTGGTTCTCAATTAAAGGGTGACAATTCTTATTGTGACTTATAAGCATCCCTAACCACTTAGAGGACATAAGCTTGTGGCATCCGTAAGTGAGATCCCCAAGGGAGGCTATAGCCAATTAGATGGATATATATATATATATATATATATATACATACACATGGCTGCCACTGTTGCACAGTATCTCTAGGCAGTTGAGGTGTAGCTGATACTGATGGAGGAGTCTTGCTTTCTCAAGGAGACCAATATTTTGTTGTATTGCTTTAGTGGCCTTTGGTAACACTCTGGCATTTTAGAGGTCAGTTGTACATTAGCAAGTGACGTCTCATAGCATTTTTTCATGCTCACACCAGGTTTTCAACAACAGGGACTTACTGCCTTTCTCCTTGCATATATCCCACTTAGAGGCAAAAGGCCTTTATAATTTTGGGGGGTTTGAATCCCCTAGCCAACATCTCTTAGGCAGAATAATTCATTGCTGATGTCAGAGCTTTCCTGTACTAATATATTTTGCTTAATTACATAGCTTATAAAGACTTTACTATTGAATTTGGCTCTAGATAGAGAATTATCCTTTCACAGTTCTTATGCCTATCAGTCAATTAAAAAAGGGTAGTTATACCTGTTTTAGAAGAAATTACCACTATAATGGTTGGCTCTAATTTACAGTTAGGGAATGACTTCAGTACCATCATGTTTTTCTTTTTCCTATAAAGGGGAGAAGTATGAAGGTTTCTCAGCATCTGGAAGGTTAACTCAATTAGGGCACATTATAAACAGTTAATCCTAATAGAATTCAAAGAGATGCTCAGTGTCTGTGACTCAGGCAGTCTGAGGTTCCTCTTTCTTTAATGTTCAGATGGGTCAGCCTCTCTGCTGGCATTTCCCAGTCCATCCTGCACAGCCAAAAGTTGTACGTTTTCAGGCATTTAGATTGGTGTTTTAAACTGTGGGAACACACAAATCTCCTCCCATTGTTCGTTTCAAGATCTCAAAATTGAAAATTTATCAATAGGATTGGAACACAGAGTTTTCCATTTGTATCCCAGAAGGAATACTACCCCACCTCCCACCTCCCTCTTTTTGTTTTTTAAATTTTTATGTTTTGACCTATAGATGCCCAAGTTGTATTACTCATACCCATAAACAGGAGCGAAGGCATAAGTTTTCATTAAATTTATCCAAACTGTTTCTCATTGACTGTATGCTACTTAATTGGGAAGTAAATTTAAACTTAATTCCTTTAACTTGTCCTACAAGTAAAAAAAACGTGTTACAATGTGATGATGTATAATTCAGAAAAGTACAGGGACCATTTTGTCCGGGGGATGGCTGGTCCTCGGTGATTTCAAGTGTCCTATATCACTTTGCACTATGCTCCTTCTTGTCCTGTTTCTTTAAGGTCAGAGATTCTTTCCTGAGAATGTCTGGGCATCATGAGCTGGATGAAGATGTAATTAAAAAGGTGGAAGAGAGAGGTTCAAGTCCCAGAACCTGCCCCTAGGGACTGGGTAGAGATGAGACTGAGTGGAGACAGCCATGTCTGAGATACAGAAGCAAAGGACCAGTGCTTTAAGTTCAGCTGTGCTATATTTTTTTCCATTGTACAAAGTATAGTTTAAACCAATAGATACTCCTTTTAAAATGTATGGGCTGTAGAGAAATGTGCTTTCTTCTAGAGAGATGGAGGTAGGTTTCATAGGTGAGCTAAGGGCCAAGGCGGAGATAGAACTAACACTTAACACTTTTTAAAATTAACTCTTTTGATAATTTCATACATGAGTATGCCGTTGCATAATTCTCACCTCTTCATCTTCCTTTGTAGTTTCTTTACCCTGGTCTTAAATAATGACCTCTTTTTCTGTAATTGCTACATAGAGGCTCACACATATATGCGTGTAGATACAGACACATGCTTAGTCAAATTAATGATGCCCATGTCTGTACATGTATTTAGGGCTGATTTGGGATTGGATAACGTGTTGGGATTCCTCCTGAGCCCAGTGGGTACTCACCTTTAGATACATCACTGAATGTGTCGGCTGTTAGACAGACGGGAGGAAGACCGCAGGGCAATGGCAAGTTCATGCAAATGGACGGACGGACGGATGGGTGGATGGTAAATAAATGATAGATGAATGGATGGAATCTTGGCAAAAAGATTGTGAAGAAAGCTCTGTAGTTACTTAAATAAGGGAGAGTTTGGGGAATGGAGTCGTTACCACTAGCCTGGAGGGGCTAGTTCCAATGGAAGCAAGTGACTGTTTAATTGAAATCCATAGACCCTGACATATATGTTAGATGTCAGTACATGATAAACTGTCCCAACTCAGGAGCCTGAGAATGGTGTGGTCCCCCATATTGTTCTGTGGGTCCTGGTCCTGCCTAGCTAGAGAGCCTTACGTGGAGCCCTCAGTCCCCGTGGTTGGGGCTCCTCTCAGGAGATGCCTCACTGGGCTGGGTGTCCGTGGCTTCTGCCTCCCCTACCCCCCACCACTTACTACGGCAGTCATTGTCTGGAGCTCAGTTGCTGGGGTTGCTGGGGTGGGTTGTTGGCCAGCTGCAGCTTCATCTTGACATAGTCTTCTTAGATCCACAGGGGCAGGCTCTCCAAGGTCTGGCCTAAGAAGGAGCCATGTTACTTGAATCCGGGATGCTCCTCATGTCCTGGCTAGGCAGTCCCAGGATGCTGTTTGAGTGCATCTGTAATGGTGCATGGGAAGCACTGGTACCCGTCTGTGATGGTGCATGGGAAGCACTGGTGCCTGTCTGTGATGGTGCATGGGAAGCACCGGTGCCTGTCTGTGATGGTGCATGGGGAGCACCGGTGCCCATCTGTGATGGTGCATGGGAAGCACTGGTACCCGTCTGTGATGGTGCATGGGAAGCACCGGTGCCCATCTGATGGTGCATGGGAGGCACCTGTGCCCATCTGTGATGGTGCATGCCCGTCTGTGATGGTGCATTGGAAGCACCGGTGCCCGTCTGTGATGGTGCACCGGAAGCGCCGGTGCCCGTCTGTGATGGTGCACGGGAAGCGCCGGTGCCCGCCTGTGATAGTGCATGGGAAGCGCCGGCGCCCATCTGTGATGGTACATGGGAAGCACTGGTGCCCCTTGACACTTTTCCCTAGCATAGGCTTGTGTTCCTTCCACTGCTCTAGGCCCACCGGGCTCTAGAGTGAACATACATGGACAAGCATGTGGATTGGGTGGGGTCTCCCTTTCACTGCTCTAGCCCCTCCAGGCTCTAGAGTGGACACACATGGACAAGCATGTGGATTGGGTGGGGTCTCCTTTGGACAAGTAGCAGAGAAATTAGGCCCATCATCTCCATTGGGATTGTGATGAACACTGTGCTGCTGTTGGATTTGGCTGTTGACACACCCTCCCCAGGAGCTTCGAGCAGCACTTGGGGCCTTCAAAAATCAGCTCTGGTGTCTGCTCAGCCCTGGCTGGCGGGCTCTGAAGGAAGATACTGTCTCCACCTCAGCGACTTCTTCTTGCCTTTTTCCGTTCTTCATTGTTGCATTTTTAAGGCTGCTGTCAAGGTTTTTCAGGGTTTGTAAATGTTTGCTTTCTGCATGAATTCAGCGTTATTACCTTTAAATACAAGCGTCTCTTACTAATAGGAAGTGACAGATCTGAAAGTTTTTTTCCCCAGGCTGGAGGAGTGAGCCACAGGCACAGCCTGTGGAGATTTTAGGACAAATAGTGGAATGCAGCCAAATAAAGTGAGAATGCATTTTAATATAAATGTATCTAAAGGGCAGTTGTTAATCAGCATCTGCTCTGTGCAGTGAGCTCCTTGTCTCTGACAGGATGAGTTTTCACTATTCCTTTTTAAAAACTTCCATTCTTTCTTTTTCTCTTTCTCTCTTTTATGCCGGAGATTAAACCTGGGGTCTTGCATACATCAGGAAAGCACTTTAGTGCTCAGTGAGACCCCCCAGCATATTTTTTTCCCATGTTGAGAATGAGCAAACTGTTAATAAAATGGGCAAGTTGCCTATCTGAGGGAGGTTGTACAGGTAGAAACTGGACATTCTTTTTGTACCGTTTCATCTGACTTCCCAAATGTGGTATTCTGCTAACAATTGGTCAGCATCCCTTGGTTTACACATGATGGTAAGATAGGAAGCAGGCTTGTCCCCGGCACTGGGGCTCCGTAGTATGGTGTAGCTTACTCTATCTTCAGGTTGCTGTGAACCTAGGTTTGTGATTTGAATCTTCCGTGTTCACTTAAGTGTGTGGTGTCATAGGAAGGGAATGAAGATGGTGATCATACGTTCGGAGATAGATACCTGTCCACTGTTGTGAGGGATGGAAGCCTTGCTACATAAAGCACCTTCTTTGGCCTGTTTTGGGGATGACAGCAGGGCTTTTGGTCAACATGATGGAGTGCCTCTACAGCAGCCTTCTGAGTTGTTCCTACCCTGCAGCCTGGGTATCTCACACTGCTCCTCTGTAGAAAGCCTTTCAGCACCTCTTAACTTACCTGTTCCTTCCTTGGCCCTGGAGTGAACTGGATTAACCCCTTCTGCTAAAGCCTTTTGCAGCCCCTGGGTTACAGTGTTCATCCCCTGCCACTACAGTTGTCTCTCTAATTTCTGACTTCTCTGCTCCACTTTCTGTTGTTTCTGGAAGGACTCTATGAGCAGTGTGAGCCCCAGCGTCCTCAGGTACCCAGTCCTTAGGCAGTAGAAAGGACTGTCAGCTTCCAGGTTCGGGTACCCAGTCCTTAGGCAGTAGAAAGGACTGTCAGCTTCCAGGTTCAGGTACCCAGTCCTTAGGCAGTAGAAAGGACTGTCAGCTTCCAGGTTCAGGTACCCCATCCTTAGGCAGTAAAAAGGACTGTCAGCTTCCAGGTTCAGGTACCCCATCCTTAGGCAGGTAGAAAGGACTGTCAGCTTCCAGGTTCAGGTACCCAGTCCTTAGGCAGTAGAAAGGACTGTCAGCTTCCAGGTTCAGGTACCCAGTCCTTAGGCAGTAGAAAGGACTGTCAGCTTCCAGGTTCAGGTACCCCGTCCTTAGACAGTAGAAAGGACTGTCAGCTTCCAGGTTCAGGTACCCAGTCCTTAGGCAGTAGAAAGGACTGTCAGCTTCCAGGTCAAGGGTTACCTGTTTGGCAGTAGAGTTTTAACAGTGGCATCATCGGGCCTGGCTCTACTCACTGCCTCTTAGAATTGGCTGATTTGTATTTCTCTTGCCCCACAACCACAGGCAGTTTTGGTACCTGTCTTTGTGGGCAGGTATCTGATTGGTCAGGAGTTCCCTAAAACATATGGCATGGATTTTTTTTTTTTTTCTTTTTTTCAGGGCAGCCTTTTTCTTGTTCTGTGGTACTTGGAAGAGCACACGTGAACTGTCAGGACAGCAACAAGGCAGTACCTACCAGTACCCACCTGCCTCCTTGCTGGCTGCCAGCACTGCTTGTTTACATTTGCTTTCTGTCCCGGCTCTTACAGCGCTCTCCTCAGGGACGGTAATGGCTCCAGTCTTGCCAGTAAAGGGAGTGGCACAGATTTCGGAACTCGGCCCAAGTGGTACTGGCGGTCAGTGGCTGAGACCTAACCCCGTCTTGCCTGTTCCTGCGTCTGCCTTTCCACACCCTGCTGCCATCAGAACTGAGAAGCCTTGCGCTCTGTTATCCATGAAAATGCAAACTACAATGTTTCCCTGTCTGGAACGTAATCTCAGTATAATTTCTTCTTTTTTGAAGGTATAAAATCTCCAATAATCCGGTGTAGCCTACAGGTCATCTTTCTGCTGTGGTGTGTTATCTCCACATCTTAGTTTCTTCTTTCACTGCAGTTGTTTGATGTCCTTAATTTTCACTCTAGAAACATCAGAGTAGTTTAAATGCATTTATCTTATTTACTTTATCTTCTTGAGTTTTAACCTTCCCAGAAGGGGAGATATTTGCTTTAGATTTTTTTTAATCAAAGTCACCTTTTGTATTTCGTAGGAATGGGAAACAGGTATTTTAAATAGTTCCTTTTCCTTGTGTGTGGTTCTTATCCCCTCTGCTACCCGCAAATTGCAATGACATAGAAAAATGTTTGGTTTAAAATGAAGCTAGTGGCTGCTGGTCCAGTCCACAGATGAACTCTATAGTGGCTCAGGTTTACCTTTGGAATTTTTTAACAGAAAATCATATTTTCATATTTTGAGACACAGCATCTCATCAAATTAAATAGCTTGTATCACTGGTTCCAAGGAATCACTGTAGCAGGCAACCATAAGACTTAGACCTAAAAAGGAAATGGGGTAGAAAGAAGAGGCAGCAGTTAGTTAGCACGTAGGGGTCACTCCTGGAAGCCCCTTGTTTCCGATTGGAGGTGGCTTCAGCTACTCAGATGGCTTGAATTTATCAGAAGGATGCGAGGAGGTCTGGAGTTTCTGGAAGATTACAGAAGTGGCACTGGGGAGCAGGCGTGGGAAGAAGGCAGAGGTCCACCCCACCCTGCTGGGGAGCAGGCGTGGGAAGGCAGAGGTCCACCCCACCCTGCTGGGGAGCAGGCTTGGGAAGGCAGAGGTCCACCCCACCCCTGCTGGGGAGCAGGCGTGGGAAGGCAGAGGTCCACCTCACCCTGCTGGGGAGCAGGCGTGGGAAGGCAGAGGTCCACCCCACCCCTGCTGGGGAGCAGGCTTGGGAAGGCAGAGGTCCACCTCACCCTGCTGGGGAGCAGGCTTGGGAAGGCAGAGGTCCACCCCACCCCTACTGGGGAGCAGGCGTGGGTAGGCAGAGGTCCACCCCACCCCTGCTCAGGAGGCACCGGGTTCCTAACCAGGGACCTGGGCTAGCCTGCTTGGAGGGTACCAGAAAATGCGGAAACACTGGCTGAAAATGAAGCACAAGGGAGCAGAAATCCCATGGCTGTCTGCGATTCCATTGTGTGTTCATTACTGAGTGCTACACTGATCTCTGTGTCAATTCACTGAGTTCAAGGCAGACCTTCCTCACTTATGGCAAATGTTACAAAGTAGCATAGGGCAACTGGCTTTGCAAGGTGACTAGAATGGATAGCCAGGACTCTGTGTAAACCTGTCAACAATTTATCATCCTTGAACTACATATTCTCAGTGAGGACTGTAATAACCACTGCAGTAATCAAAAACCCAGGGCCTTAGCCAGGACAAGATTCAGTATCTTGTTATGTAAGAAAATATCCTCTACTTCTGTTTTCTTCCAGATATTAGAAAGTGTATTTAAGCGCACCTACATTATGTTTGTTTGCTGTTGAGTAGACTCTCAGTAAGAACTGGCTCTCAACTCTATCTACCTGTAGGCTATGTCTGGTAGTTTATGGCTGAACAGACATGTAATTCACAGGACTAACAAGCAAACCTGGTCCACCTCTGAGCTCTTTGCTTGTCTTTCATTCTGTAACATTTGTTTCTTAGGATTCAGGGCCTTTCAACTTACCTGGTGTTGATGTGTGAGCTTCCATAGAGGTGACGAAGCTTTCACACTCAGACTTAATTTTTTCAACTTTAAAGCTTGAATTTATTTGGAGAAAAACAAATATCCACAATCCAAAAGATGGGATTTTACGTCCCAAGACATATAGATTATAAATCATTTTCACATAAAATATTAAAGCCCACGTAAAATTTCAGTCAAGATGTGAACCTTGCTCTGAACAAAGTTTTTTTCCTTTAACATATTATTTCTAAGTTGTAAATATCATTTTCTGAAATGTATGAATGTATTTGAAGGAAACAGAATGAATTCAACAGATCTGAGTCAAAGAACAATTAGAGGAGTAGACAGGCCTACAGTTGGATAAGTAACACTGTGATAATTTTCTCAGCTGTCAGAGGTCGTCTCCTGTCATAGATGTGCACTGAGTGGATTTAAGGTGATGACACCCTTTAATAAGGCAGGCCTCAGAGCTGGGGAAGCTGGAGTAGGAGATCCTGAGAGCACGGGGGGTTTCTTGTAGAGACTTTAGAGGGTGCTCAGCAGAGCGGTGAAGTGCCCCGCAGTGTGCAAGGTGTGCTGACTGCACACTGAGGCCTCTGAGACCTCAGGAAATGGAGCTTGTGGTTCCTTCCTGGGAGCTAGCTGAAAAAACATGTAGAAATTTTTGATGTTATGGTTTTGGTCTTGTTTATTCTTTTGAGACAGGGTCTCACACCCCTGCCCTCTAGTATCCGTCAGCAGCCAGTAGTTCCCTAGGGAGGGATCGGGCTTCCTGACATGGCTGGCTGTTAATATTAAGGCCCAGCAGGCCCAGAGCAGGCAGCCAAGTGGCTCCCAGGTCTTGGTGGTAGTGGCCTTCCCTGTCCTTCAGAACAGGGTGCTTCACAGCCTCCTGCCTGTCCTCTGGCTCTTACATTTCTTCTGTTCTTCCTTCTGGGATGTTTCCTGAGCCTCCAGGGGAGGGGGTGACAAAAATGTCCTCTTTAGCTCAGAGTACTCAAAAATCACTTATTCTCAGCTCTTTGAGCTGCCATGGGACTCTGGGTTCATTCAGTTCAGTGAGAAGATTCTCTGATTAAGTCTTGTAGCTTTAATTGAACGTCTAGAGTTTGAAAAAAAAAAAACTTAGACAAGGGGTTGGGGAAGCCAGGGGATGAAGGGTAAACATATTAAAAATATAGTGTATGTATGAAAATATCAGAATTAATAAAAATATTACATCCAAAAGACTTAGAGTAGCAGTGCTCTATGGGTATAAACATAATGGTCGAGAAGCATGCCCATTTAGCAAAACAACAGTTAACCCGTAAGGCTTTGGCCTTCCGCCACACACATTCACGGTATCAGGCCTGCAGCCCGTCCTGTGAAGCAGAGTCATATCCAGTCAGTTGTGTCATATTGCACCAGTGGCAGGATGGTATTGTCACTTGAATGGCCGCAGCTGGGTGCGATCATTGGTAGAACCTTGCTGCACCTTGAGTGATGGCAAGGCTCCGTTCTGCCTTGATTTCCTGTGCCTTGGTCAAGGCATGTTGTCTTCTTTCAGCAATAGGATCTTCGCATCTAGTTCTTGAGGCACTGAAGGGTGTCAGCAACAGCTGGCATTGTTTTCTGGGCCTCTGCATCCTTTCTGACGGTAACTCATGAAGAGGTATCTCATACTATCTCATACCTGACCTTGGGATTTTCCATTTACTCATGAAGAAGCACGGGTGTAGAAGGTAAAGCTTGTTACATGTGGTTTCTGGGCCTGGTACCTGATGTGTGTCATTAACTTCAGGGCTCCAGGGGCAGATACCAGCTTAGTTAATAGAGGGTCGAGGTGACCAAATGCCAGCTTGTGGGACTTCTGTCTTTATTAAGTACCAGTTTGTAATTTAAACCTATGTTTTTGAAAACTTGAATTCTTGCTAAAGTAAGTTCTTCTGTCCATATTACCATTTATTTATACTCCCTTAATTGCAGGTATCAAAAAGCTAGACAGTTGTGCTTGTCCGGAGGTTGTAGGTTAATATGCTGTTCGGAGAATGCCATAAGCAAAAGCAGGTGACTGAATGGCCCTCAAGCGCTCACTCAGGGCTACTTCTGCATTGCTCACCTTCATCTATGCTCATGTCTTGCCTCCACTCCACGTGTTCTGGAATTTGAGATTATAGAGTTTAAAGGACTTGGCTGGTTGTAGCATTTGTATGTAATACCTGTGATACAGTTCTTTGTCAGAGGCATAATTAACAATATGATTTGTACGTCTAACTGCCTTGTGGTATTCACAACACAGTTTATAAACTTAATTAGATCTTGGAATAGCAAATGTTTTAAAGATGATAAACATTTTCTCACTGAATAATGTGCTGAATGGTTATATATTCATAGAAATTTACTCTATGCTGCTCAAATTAGGAAGCTGATAGGTACACTTTGCAAGGCAAACATCACCTGCAGTTGCATATTCTCGGATTATATTGTCTTCCTGTGCCTTTCACAGGGGAAATCAGAAATTCAGCTCAGATAATTTAGCCTCCAGGAATATTCATTATGGTTCCATTGCATAGAGAACATCTATGTTAATCTCATTACATAGATAACATTTTCCTGAACACAGATGTAACCGGTACGGTGTACGTTGTGGGTGGAGTGAGTAGTAGACATGGACACTGGTGTGGCAGCATTGCAGCCACCCTCTCTTCCTGGTGGAGTTGGGACCGAGAAGATTAGCATGAAAGGACTCAGCAGCTTCTAGAGATGCTGTGTGCCTAGGAACGTTCGTGCCTTTTCTGTAGAGTCAAGTTACCTTCCGTAAGTCTCAAATCTTAAAAACAAGGTCTTTGATATGCAGTAAGAGTGGTAGCAGCGGTCAGAAATTCCAGGCTTCCCCCAGGAAGGAACTAGAATTTATGCATTCAAAAGCTACTTGCTGAATGAATGAATGAATGAGTGTGCATGACGCTATTCCTTTTTTTTTTTTTTTTTTTGGTGTTTGGTCTCAAGTGTAGCTCCATTTGGCCTGGAACTTACTATGCTCATAGAAATCCACCTGCCTCTGCCTCTGCCTCTGGAGTGTTGGGATTAAAGGCATGAGCCACTTTGCTCAGCCTGCATGATGCTATTCTTTTTTTTTTTTAATTTTTTATTTATTAGTTTTTTATGTGTATGAATGTACTATCTGCATGTAGGTTGGTGCACCCATGTCATGCAGTGCTGTGGAGGTCAGAAGAGGGTGTCGGATTCCCCTGGAATTGGAGTTAAAGATGGTTCTTAGCTGCCATGTGGGTGCTGGGAATTGAATCTGGGTCCTCACCAAGAGCAGTTGGCGCTCTTAACCGCTGAGCCATCTCTCCAGCACCCACATGGTGCTATTCTTAGTGGAGCACAATGAGACTTGGGAAACATTTAAGAATAGCCAGGGTTGGAATGAACAAAGATGGGAATCACCTGTACATACTATTTCCATGGATTAACTTCCCAGGTCAGTCATGAGACCCATCACTAGCTCTGTATGGACCCAGCAATCTACATACCCTGTTGGAGAATGATGGGCAGAGATTCTGCCAGGCAGCAGGATCGCTCCAACTTTCCACCCCTGTGCTTTCTGTGTTAGGGTAGTGGTCTGCTCCTGGTTGCTGGGATCCTTCAGGCTCTCCAGAACCTGTAGCGAGGTGCCTGGTACATAGACCTCCTGCCCGTTGGTTCCTGGATTGTTTCTCCTGTATCTGAGGAGTATACAAGTGAGTATATCAGTCAGGGTCTGGTCAGGAAAAAAGAACTATGGGCGCTTCAGCAGAGAGGACCAGGTGCCTGAAAGTGGAGAGTGCTGATGTGGCTACCAAATTGTACCACAGGACCACGGTGAATCAGTGCCTTTGACTCGGGCAAAAAACAAGTACTGTGAAGAAACTGCTTCATGGAGGTGGGTCCAAGTATTGCTACCTCAGAAGCTGGGCAGCGCCTCACAGGGCAGGGCTGGGTCGGTGGAGGAGAGTAGCCCTGGCTTGCCAAGGAGGAAGGATAAATGTGGTTTGGGGAATTTCAGGCACTGAGGTCACTGCCGCTGCCAGAGCTAGAAACAGATGGAAAGGAGCAGGTCTCCTGCCCAGCCCAGCAGTTAGACTCCTCGTTTAAATGTCTGCATGGTGTACATGTGTGTATATTTGTGGGTTAAAGTAGGTTAGTGTTTTCCAGAAATCCAGTATAATGCAGTGGAGAATGAAAGGGGGCAGTTGTACCTGCCAGTCTGTCTGTAAACCGCGAGGCAGCTGTCTAATATTTATGTTTCTTGCCAGCTGTCACATATGCTAAACTCTGTGCTCCTCAGGGACAGAAGTACCCAGGAGTCCTGCACTGTCCCCCAATTGTATGTCCTACTAGGCAGCTATGAGGAGCATGAACCAAAGCTCAGGGAAGTAAGTGGTGTGGAGGCTCCTAGCCAGCACCCTAGGGCATGGCTACCTTAGTCACTGCTGAGCGAAGAGTGAAGAGTGTGGTAACTAATGGGGAGGCTTCCTTTTGGAAGTGAACAGGTGACTTCTATTTCTGTTAATTCCTATCTTAGCTATTCTTTAATGTTTGTGAAGTATTATCGTGCCCTCAAATAATATTATCATTAATTTTATTAACATTAACTCCACAAATATCTTCTGAATTCTGTATTCAAGGTACAGAAAGAGGTTTTTTGTTTGTTTGTTTTACGTGTAGGAGTGTATTGCTGTATGAGTGGGTAGTAAGTGCCCCTGAGTCCTGCAGTGTTCTTGGAGGTCGGAGGAGGGGGCTGGATCCCCTGGAACTGGAGTTATGGATGGTTTTTAGTGGCTCTGTGATTGCAGGGAATCGACAGGGTCCACTGCAGGAGCAACTAGCACTCTTAACTCATGAGCCATCTCTTTAGCCCCAGAAAAAAGGTTATTTTTTAAAAAAAATGTTTTTAAACTTTATGTGTATGTTTTGCCTGCACGTATGTAAGTACACCTGTGTCGTCCAGAGGGCATCAGATCCCCTGGAGCTGGAGTCATGGATGCTTGTCAGCCACCATTTGTGTGGCAGGAACTAACCTGGTCCTCTGAACGAGCATTCAGTGCTCCCAACCATTGAGACATCTTTCCAACCCCAGAAAGAGGTGAATAGCATAGTCTAAGAGCCTAGTCAGTGAGACAGATGAGAAAATGCATGTACATCTCAAGGTTGAAAGGAAGTTTTGAGTTCAGCCTGCTTTCAGTTGACTGGATCTTCCCAGCAACATTCCCTGAAGGCTGTCCTGCGTGGACTCCGCCGCCTGGACTCCGCCGCCTGGACTCTGCTGCCTGGACTTTGCTGCACACTTAGAAACAAAAAAGTTTGCAAATGCTGTCATGTATTGGAATCTTCATGTCTATAAGTGGAATTTAGGCTTTTTAAAAATTTCTACCCTTTTGACTAAATTCTACTGTTCTTACTGTGTTTAACCTCCCTTTACGTGATACCAGAAGTACTGGTGTATAAACTTTATTCTCTCCTGGATCATTTATCCTTTTGGAGAAGCACTTTGAGCAGTTTCAGCTGGCTAAGCAGGCGTTGCTGACCAGCTTTTTTTCGTTACCTCCTCTGTGAAGCATGTGAGGCTTTCCCCCTAAGCACTTTCCTCTCCCAGCAAAGTAGTGATACCCGAGAATATTGCATATCTGTGTTTATTACAGCTGCCCCTGGGAGCACCTCTGCATTCCTGGCCCCTAGTTATCTTGCTGTCTTCTTCTTAATTGGTCACTGGCTCACAGGCTGTCAAATTGCATTAACATAGCAAATCCAAGATGGACCACCTGCCCAGGGTATTCACAGTTAAGATAAATCAATTAAAAGCCCTGGATTTACTCTTTGATTCTGTCTCATTGGTCCAGACAGGTCAAATAAGTACCAAACGATCCACTTGTTGCTAAGTCCATTGTTGATAGATGTGGTTCAGAGGACCTCTGGACACATGGCTGCTTAACTGAATGCTGGAGGGTTGAAGGACACAGTGAAAAGCAGTGAACATCACTGTCTGGACCTGGGGCAGTTAACTTTCCTATCAATCTCTCTAGAGAAACTAATGTGTAACTCCATTTAAAATATATTTATATCTTTTTAAAAATATTTTGTTTTTTATTGTATGTATATGAAGGTATTGCCTGCATGTATGTAAGTGTACCTGTGTCATCCAGTGCCCACAGAGGTCAGGAGAGGGCATCAGATTTCCTGAAACTGTAATTACAGATGTTAGTCTCCATGTGGGTGCTGGGAACTGAACCCAGGTCCTCTGAAAGAGCAGCCAGTGCTTCTAATTGACAGGCCATCTCTCCAGAGCCAAGATTTGTACCTTTTGACAGCATCCCTCACCCCAGCCTGGCTGACTGTGGTGAAGAGGGGCAGGCAAGCAGTGTATGAAATGTGACAGAACAATCTAGGATGGCAAGCTCTTTAGTCTGATGTCGAGAGATAGTCATTTTCAAAAGTTGTATGAATCCTGAACAAGATGTTTCAAGTCCTCTGAGGCTGTGACTGTTAAAGTGTAATGCAAAATTTTTTTTCATAAATGTGATAATTTCTGTCATGCTTACTAAATCTGAGTAACACGATGTATGTTTCTGCTGCAGTTGTATTTTTCTACTAAAAATATTTTATGCCTGTTTGGTAGTTTTTGGGTGGCTAGAGCATTGGGCAGCAGGGCAGTGTACTGTGGTAGGTGGCCTTGTATGTTTTGTAGCATTAAGACATGTTTGAGGGTTTTCTTGGCGCGGGTGTTCTTATTGTTCCTTTGGTGCCGGCTAACCTCATCGGAGATGTTCCCTTTGGGATCTGCTTGCATCTTTGGATCGTGCTGCTTATCTTTAGGTTGTTCTTTTATTTTTTTTCACTATAAGTGACCCTTTCAGATAATATCACACAAAAATATGATTTAGTTTCCTGTGCTCATTTCCCAGCATTTACTCTTTGTGTGTAAACAGGACAGTCTGGGAGGCTGACCTCCGAATAAAGCAACAGGATGATAAATTCTATGTTGATTTTATTTTAAAGTCTGTCTCTCTGTTATTGTTCATCTAGCCAATAGAAAAACATTCATTTGTAATCTTATTAGATATGAAAGTAATGGAGAGTAAAATGGTTGTATGATATGGTTGTTATAGAATATTATTGGTGAGTCATATTCCTATCTCAGAGTGTGATAACGCCAGCAGGGTAAAAGAGGGAGACATTGAATCCTCACACAAAGGAAATGGGTTTTATAATGAGTGTGGTCTGAGCAGAACTAATCCCTCTCTTGGATCATTACTTCACCTAATCATAAAACTTTTTTTAATTCAAATCCTTGCAGGGTTCTAATTGGTGACCTCTGGAGACTGATAATTGTTTAAGATAGCTGGTCTTTTGCAGTATATTTAATGATGTTTGCAATTAAAAGTGAGAAATGTGCCTTAACCCTTAGGTATATGTAAAAGGAAGATTTTCCTTGTTTTAGTCTTCAGTATTCTTATTTCCTACTAAGAGTTATCGACTTCAGTCCTTACTAACTTAAATTAACTCAACACAGTCTGTGGGCTTCTTGAGTATTTGGTAGATGCTTTTGGTCATATTAAACATAATATGGAATCATTTCAAATAGCCAACGGATTGTTCTGTCCAGGAAGACGAGTCCTGCTTTCTCTCTCTCCTTGGTTGTCATGCCACATCTTCCTGCCTGTATCTTTGGTGGTTTCCTGGTCACTGAGCCAGTCTTTCCCATCTCTTTTGATAAATACTTATTTCAGAACTTTAAGTTCTTATTATGAGATGAAAATGGATCAGAAGAAGAGAAGGGTTCAGCCTTCATTAGGACGGGTGACGTCGTAACTGAACATGAGTCCAGCCACTCGTCCTCTTCCCATGTGCGTAGCTGTGCTGAAGTGTGTCTGCTTCATGTGGGGAACTTCCTCTGCTGCTTCTGTTATATTTCTTAGTAAACAGTGGGCAGTCAGTGGATGCTCTTGTCCCTACAGAAGTTTACTGTAAGCACAGCCTAAACTGTTTTGTTTACTTATTTATTGCTTAGATTTTGTTCTGTTTGAAAGCGAGATTATTTGTAAGGTGATGTTTTGTAGAAGAGCAAAATTCTGAGTCAGACAGCCCTAGAGGCAAACTTTAGATCTGTCATTTATTATGCATAAGGAGAAGGCATTGATAGTTCCTGTTCTGAGAGATTGTAAGGACCAGATGTATGAAAAACTTCCATGATAGTATCTAAAATATAGTACATGTTGATTTTGTTAGATTCCTTCTACTAATTTTAGGAGCCATCCTATTTTTTCATTTGGAGGCTTTATTGTAAAATTTCAGCAATCATTTTGAGTTGATTTTTATTAAAAATTGTTAGAACTGAGGCCTATCCAGTCAAGTTAGTGTCCCCAGACATCCCTCAGTGTAAGTTCATCTACTGGGGTTTAGTCAGCGTAGAGTCACTCCCTTAAAGATCAAGCCTTAACATAAATGGTAGAACGCCTGGAATCCAGTGAGGGAGTTATGGGAGGGTGCTGATGGGATGATTAAGATGCTGTGGATGAAATACACAAAACCTCAATAAAAAGTACACTTTTTTTTTTTAAGGGTTTAGCACCAAAGTTAATAACTTCTGAAGGCCCAGGAGGAAAGTGAATTTGCCTTTGATTGAGACACTGCGCAAACATGTCTTCTTTTTACCACAGTGTCTGCTGTTTGCTGAATAACTGCATATAGTTAAGGAGAAATTGAGGACAGTGCAAAAAATGCGAAGACAAGGGTCACCAAGGCTGCAGCCTTGCATGTTGTAGGGGAAATGTAAGTTACTACAGCCCTTATAAAAAAAAAAAAAACTATAGAATCCAGCCGGGCGTGGTAGCCCATGCTTTCAATCCCAGCACTCAGGAGGCAGAGGGAAGTGGATCTCTGTGAGTTCAAGGCCAGCATGGTCTACAGAGGGAGCTCCAGGCCATCTGGGACTAAAGGGAGACCCTGTCTCAAAAATACCAAAAACAAACAGAACAAAACAAAAACCCTATAGAATCCTTCAAAAAAATTTTTTTTGGTCTTTTTGAGTTAGGGTCTCCCTGTAGCTCAGGCTGTCCTAGAGCTCACTCTGTGACCAGGCTGGGCTTCAACTTGTCTGACCTCTGCCTCCCAAGTGCTAGGATTAAAGGTGTGCACCACCACGTCCAGCTGAATCCTTCAAATTTTTCAAAGAGAACTACCAGAGGACCGAGTGTCTACCTGAAGGAAATGAAGCTGATGTGCTAGAGAGACCGGGCTCCTGTGTCGCTCGCTCCCAGAGCTGCACAGCAGCCATGGCCTGGAGTCAAGCCTAGAGGGTGACTGGGTGGGTGCTGCCTCGTCCTCAGTCCTGAGGTCATGTGCCATGGGGAGCTGAGGGCAGATCCTTGGGAGGACCTTTGTGGGACAGGTACAGAAGGGGTTCGATTGATTGGAGGAGTTCTTGACATCAAGGAGCATGTTTCTGATTGGTGCAGCTTGTTTCCTTTTCTAGAGTGAGGCTGTATTAGGAGCTAACTTTGTGTTCTTATGTAGGAATCCAGGGCTCTAGAACCCTCTTAAGGGTTGATCCATTAATTTTCATTTAAATGGAATAAGTAAATAAGGGGCTGGAGAGATGGCTCAGTGGTTAAGAACACTGGCCACTCTTGCAGAGGACCTGGGTTTGATTCATAGCACCACATGGTGTCTAATGATCATCTGTAACTCCAGGTCCAGGGATCTGATGCTGTCTTCTGACTTCCTTGAGCACTGCATGATATGAGGTGCATTTGCATCCATGCGGGCAGTGCCTTGTACACCTAAAATGTAAACAAGATATTAAAGAATAAGTGTGCAGTAGGTTATATGAGTAGTGTGTGTTAACACCTGCTGTGCCACCTGTAGTGCTGGGGAATGAGGTTCCTTCTTTGGGGGTCTTGGTCTCATTAATGAAAATGTGAAAATGGACTCATAAAGAAGCTCCAGGACAGTTTGATTAAAGTTTGAGGAAAAACAGCAGGACAGACAAGCTGGAAATCCCGACAGTCCCCAGGAGGGCAGACAGAGAAAAAGTCACAAAGGTCAGAGAGACCAGGAGAAAGCCCGCGGTCAGGGTCAGGGGGGACATGTCTAGCTAGGAGTGCCCAGCCAGGGGAGTTCAGAGGGCGCCTCTTTGTTCAGGACAGCTGATTACAGCAGAGACAGGTGTTATAAGTAGAGAGAGAGCAGTAAGAAAGGGGAGTGGCCAGACACAGTGGCACAGGCCTTTAATTCTAGCACTCAGGAGGCAGAGGCAGGAGGATTCAAGGCCAGCCTAGGCTACATAAGGAACTCAGGCCAGCCAGCACACTGAGGAAAGAGCCCCATAAGCTTTGGGCCTGAAGGTCTTATTGGATTACATTACTCCTCCCTGCCCTTTACCCTTCCCCCACCTCTCTTCTCCAGCACTTGGGGCTGTGCTTTTCTCGTATTTGCTCTGTTGACAGCTGGAGCCTAGGGAGGGAAGGCTGCAGCCTGGCCTCTTCCATGGTTCCGTCTCCAGGCCCTGTTCTCCTGCCGTACCTACCCTGAGACAGTGAGTTCCCCCACATTTAATAACCGAAATCATATTTTTCTCTGTGTACTCAAAATCAAAATCCCTTCTCTACTGCAGTGCCTGCAAAGAGGAAGGAGCTTGGAGTAGGAACCAGCCCAGTGCTGAGGTCCAGCCGGTGCACCTACGATACCCCAGCATTGCCTCTGTGTAGTGAGGCTTCTTTCTACCTTGTTACAGGGAATAATCATTCAATAAGTTACAGCTCCTAATACCATTATTGCTTTTTAACTGTCTATGATAAGTGCAATAATTTCATCCTTTAAACTTGCTTCTCCTTTATTCTGCAATCATTTCCTTGTCTTGTGTTTTAATCTTGCTCATTGTACACACATTCAAGGACATTTTCTCTAAAAATAACTGTTCTGTATTTATAAAAATTAGTTGTTTCCAAGGGCTCTTTCTACTTAGACGACTATTTCTTTCTTCATTAATGATGTGTTTACTTGCACTTATGGCGATTCTTTTCTCTCCGACTAGGCAGTGACTGGCACCTCTGCTCTGCCATGCTTTTGCTTCTGCTCCTGGCACAACATTTGCACATTTATGGGTTAGACAGGTTGTAGTGTGCTCACCTCTGGAATGAAGGCGAGGTGGTCATTTAGGTTGGGATTGCTTCATTAAAATAATTTTGTAGTGGGAACATTTATGGATTTGGAGGTTAAAATTTTCTTTTCGGACAAGCAGATGCAATAATATTGTAATACTCCGTCAAGTAGAACTTCTAAAGACTGAGTGCTGTTTTTGTGTCTTTTAAGATCAGTTTAAATCCCTAGCTTCACTGTTAACAGTATTTTGAAATAGATTTCTGAATGTTGAGCAAGTATTATCATTCTTCTTTTTTTTTTTTTATTTTTTTTTGGTCTTTTAGAGACAGGGTCTCTCTGTAGCCCCAGCTGGCCTGGAACTTGCTCTGTTGACCAGGCAGGCCTTGAACTCACAAAGATCCACCTGCCTCTGCCTCCCAAGTGCTAGGATTAAAGGCGTGCACCACCACGCCCGGCAGTATTATTATTCTTATATGAATGACTCATTTCGTTATAGACCCATGCCAAGCAAGACCTGTGTCTAATGAAGTTGCAAAGGAATGAGGTGACTGAGAAAGGCCAGGACGAGTCCACACTTCTTTGTGATGCAGGCTGGTCTGCACTTGTCTCACCCGTCACTGACTGTTTCATGAATTTTCACTCAATACCTTTTAAAAAGCTAATCAGTCGTGGCATTGAGAACACTTTTCATCAGTGACGGTGGGCCCTTTATAAACTTGCTCAGCTCATTCCAGCTAATGTAAAACATTTGCTCCACCATTTATTAACAGCGATCAGCACTGTGGTACAGCAGAGATGGAGAAACAGAGGCCTCTGTCTTCCTAGGCCCGAAGCTTATTGGGAGTAGAGGACAAGAAGTGTAAGAAGTGTATGCCTTAGGTCCTGGCCAGTGGACGGCCTGGGATGAAGGAGAGTTAATGTTTCTCTTTAAAGTTGGATACAGACTTGTATTTTCAGGAGCGTGTGTGTGGTATGTGTGCATGCATGTGTAGGTCTGTGTGTATGTGTATATATGTCTGCATGACTATGCCCAGATGTACATGTATATGCGCGCGCATGTGTACATGACAGCCGTGTACAGAAGTGCTGGAATGGAGGTTCGAACCCAAGAGGCAGGTTTGTTGAGTTGTTTCCCTAGGCTATTTGTCTTTTGAAGTTTTGTTTCAGTTTCTTTTCAGTAGTGTCCTAAAGGGCCAGGGTGCCAGAAAGGGGACTCTTCTGTCATTCTTCCACTTCTGGTGCTGGGCCAGGGCAGCAGTTTTTGCTTTTCTTACAACAGTGGTCTGTGGTGAAGCATAGAGAGCTCAAGCACTCTGATGAATCGCTGTGTGCTTCCTGGTGTGGCTGTACTGATGCTGCCACCCAGCCTTCGGATGGCTGAGCTACCGTGCGCCATGGTTGCTTCTGGAGGAGTACCTTGTGTCTGCCCACCTGTCAGTGCACTTGTCCTGACTGTTTCATTTCGGTTTGGGTATTGATCCATCCTTGACGCCACACAGAATTCTTGTAGCTGTTCCTTGAGCTCCACTTTCAAGCCTCACAGAGAATCAACATGAGGAGGATAGTTCTGTCCTCTTGAATGTCTTCTGACAGTGAGGCCATACTCAACAGAGCTTTATTGCAGAGAGTAAAGGAGACAGAAAAGTAGACAGGCCTACATTGAGAGCCCAACGTGGGTTACAGAGCACTTCCACACCTTGCCCACATCAGAATGGAAAAAGATCAGCTGAAAGGTAAATTGTTGCATCAGTCACAGAAGCTGGGATGTGGTAGAAGCCAGGGAGTGAGAGCCCAGTGTGGCCTCTGTGCGGTGTTAGGAGAGAAGGCAGAGCTGTCACGGGCTTCCAGCAGGGCCAACCCGAGTGGCATACACAGACTCCTGTGTGATTCCACGTGGGGGCACAGAGTCTAGGAGGCTTCACCCTTGAGTGGTTGTCTGAGGCATAGCGTTCCAGTGTGGCCAGAGGAAAAGGAGCCACGGTCCACAGCAGTGTGGACGTACTTTACATGACTGAATTGTAGACTTAGAAGTGGAACACTTTAGTATGCCACATCTCTTTATATGGTTTGTAGAGAAAAGGTATGGACTTTGAAGTCAGGTAAACCTGCTTTGAACACTGATTATCCTGTTCACTAACCTTCATAGCCTTGGCTAGCTTCTTAAATGTGAGAATCGTTACTCTCTAAAACAGAGGTAAGAGACTGAAACTTTGTGAGTGTAGAGAGATGATTTAGATCATAGCCAGAGCTGTGTTTATAGTGCATCATTGGCTCCAGAGTCATCATAATTCGGTTAGCACTGTCGCAGTGAGGGATTTCTAGACCACTTTACTTTCTCATCATTTCTTTGGCTGTGGTATGCCATGTACCCAGCTCGGGCAGAGCCTCCGGTGTGTAAAGGAGCTATTAGAACCTCTTTCCGAGGTCACTCTGGTTTGCCAGAGGCTTTACATACAGGTTCTGCTTGTACTCTTCTCTGCCTTGGAGGCTGACCTGGACAGTCATTCTGTCTTAACCCTCAGTACTCTAGTTAGGTTCATAACTACATGCTTTTGGCCATCAGCATGAGATTCATGAGATTGGCAGAAAAGAGAAGTGACATCAGAGTGTTCTCCGTCTGCTTTCTCCTGGCCTTTTTCTGGGGAGCTCCAAGCTCCTCCAGGTCCTCTGGTGCCATCTCACAGCCTGGTCTTCACAGTACAAGCCTTAGAACACCAGGCAGGGTCGGATTGAGGGAGACAGTGCTCTGCAGTGACAGACTGAGAATACTGTCTTCTGTTTGATCAGCGTTTCTGGGAGGGAAGGAGGCCCTGGGGACTCTGCTTTGGAGTTTGCTCATTGTTCACCTCCATTAGCACGTGGAGCTGAGAGTCAACCTCGTGGAGGCACAATTTATGCATTTTTTATTTATGAGGATTTCACTGGTAACATAGATGTTATTTTTTAAAGACCTGTTACATCAGTTTCGCAGTCCTTATTTCTGCATTTGGTGTCCTGCGGCAGCAGAGCTGACCAGCTTGCATCCCTGCAGTTCTGGCTCACAGGCTTCATAGCTCTCTTTTTGCCTCCACAGAGATAGAGAAGTTTCAGAAAGGAGAAGGGAAGGAGGAAGAGAAGTACATTGATGTGGTGGTGAATAAGAACATGAAGCTGGGACAGAAAGTGCTGATTCCGGTCAAACAGTTTCCCAAGGTAAGACAGGGAGGCCTGCTGTGCCCTCCAGCCAGGCTGCCCTCGCCCCAGAGACAGCTCTTCCTTCTACTCGCCTTGCCTCTCTTGTGCCTTTGAAGCTAATTAAAAGCTCTGTAGTGAATTTAGTGATTCTTTCTTGTTTGACTTTAGTGTAGTTGTGGAGCCATATAAGAAATCTGCTTATGGCGTACTGCGTGTGGGCAGCCTCTGTCCGCTAGAGCTCCCTCATTTGGAGTAGAGCCGAAATTGTCTAGATGCTTAGGAAATGCCCGTTGAAATCCAGCTTTTCTTCAGTGTCCACACACATGGTTGAGGTGCTGTCAGACGTGCTAGCAGCTCATTTCTCTGTATTCTCAAATAATAATCCTTACTGGAAATACCACAGTTTACTTAGCGGTTTTCATTTTGAGGTTATTCTAAATTAATTGCCATGACCATTTCATTGCAAGTCATTTTGTGACTCGCTATTTTCATTTCTCTTCGCTAAAAACCAAGCACTGAAACTGGGCTGTTTAGTTTTGCAGGAAATTCCTATGCTTTGTTCCAGACTGATTGAATAATGTAATATGTTCACAGATAGAGCGTGCAGACGGTGGTGGCCTGTGATGGCCTGTGCCCTGTGTCCTGACTGGCACTTGGCACTGTGGGGGTTTTTACTACTATTGTCATCATTCATTTTGATGCTGTATTGCTATTTTCTTGTGATGCTCATTTATAGTTCCCTGATTATTAACAATTTTGTGTATTCATGCATCTTCAGTTGTGAAGGTCTTGGTTTGACCCATTCTTCTCTTGCTGCATCCATTTGTTTAAATTGATGAATGGCCAAGCTGTTTATACTATCATCAATACTTGGTATTTTGCAAATATTTGGCCCACTCTTTGGCTTGCCTGTTATTTTCTTGGTAAAGTCTTTATTTTGAAAGTTCTATAATTGACCAGTATTTTGTTTTGTGGTTATTGTCTTTAGTAAACTAAGAGATGTATATCAACCTCAGAGAAATATTAGTGTTTGATAAATTATAAATGTATTTTGTAAGGTTTTTTTTTTTAATAGTTTTAGCTTTTACATTCTGAGCTGTGATGCATAGCAAATGAAATTTTGTATTTTGTGTGATGTGGGCTCTTTTGTGATTTGTTTGTTTGATTCATTGTTTCTGGAGACAGTTTCTCCCTATAGCCACAGCTGGCCTGGCCCAGGACTTACTGTATAGGCCTGATTGGCCTCCATCTCATAGAGACATGCCTGCTTCTGCCTCTGAGTGTTGGGATCAAAGGCCTGCGCCACCATTCCTGGCTCCACTGTGCTTTGGAAGTGTCCTCCATGTACTCCTCTGTTGGAAACCTAATCCCCAACTTCCTGAATGAGTTGTGCTTGGAGGTGGGGCCTTTGAAAGGTAATTAGGTTTAGTTTCTTCATGAAGGTGAGGCTCCTTGGTGGCATTAGTGGTCTTAGTTTGGGAGATGCCTCAGTGGGCAAAGTGCTTTTTGCTCAAGCATGAGGCCTGGTCAGATCTTCAGCACCCACAGAAAATCCAGCCACTGCGGAGCAGGCTGGGACTCCAGTGTGGGGTCCATGGAGACAGGAAGATCCTGGGGTTTGCCAGCCAGTCAGTGTAGCCAAAGTAGCAAGCTTGGGGTGCCTTAAAGAGACCCTATCTCAAAAAATAAAGTGGAAAGCAATTGAAGAAGACACAAGATATTAACTTCTGCTCGCCATACCCACATATGTTCACATAAAACACCACACCCTCGCACACCCCACACCCTCCCCTGGAACCCAACAACCACAAAAAAAAAAAAAAAAAAAAAAAAAAAAAAAAAAAAAAAAAACCTAAAAAAGAAATAAGAGGCAGACAGGGAGGAAGTATAGGGGAAAGGAAGGGGGTGGGGGTGGGACACAATTAGTGTACTTGCTCTTTCCTTGTGGTGTTCGCTTCCGTGTCATAATGTGGCATGAAGGGCCTCAAGATTATCAGGGATTATAAGCAGATTCTTGGATGTCACATCCTACAAATGTATTGGCCCAGTAACCTTCTATTCCTTATAAATTGCCTCTATTCAGATATTTCATTATAGCAACAGAAATAAACTAAGGCAAAAGTCAAGCTTGTTTTTTAGCCCTGTGAATATGCACTCCCTCATGACTATTTGTTGAAAGATGCTTTCTATCAGACTTAGCACCCTTGGTGGAAGTCAGGTGACTGTGGGGGTGGGGGAACGGTTCTGAGTGCTCAGGTGACTGTGGGGGTCGGGGAACGTTTCTGTTTCTGAGAGCTTTGTTTTCTTCCATTGCTGTGTTTATGGATTCTTGTGCCAGGACCACATGGTCTTCTCTTACTGCAGCTTTTTATAGAGATATGAAGTTAAAATTGCTTCCGCTTTGACCTTCCTTTTCAAGATTGCTTACTTATTCCAAGTCTTACAGTTCCATAGAAATTTAAGAATTCATTCATGGATTTCTACAGAACGAGGTCTGGGATTCTGGTCTCACTTGCACTGTGTCTGTTGATGATTTTGGGAGTGTGACATGCCTTGGGTACTGTTACTCATGCAGTTAGCTCTTCAGCGTGGGGATCCTCCATTGGTTTCCTGTGCCTGGATTGCTGTCCCCGGCACAGCTCTCCTTTCATGTAGGGATCTTGCATGTCTTTGTTCTTTGGGTTTGACACAGGGTGTGGTAATATATTCCAGGTTGACTTCACTCATTCCAAAGGTGTGGCAGCACAGGTACTGGGGAAGTACTGGGGATGGAACCCAGAGCTGCGCACGCCCACCGAGGCACCAGCAAAGCCCCAGCCTTGGCCCTTTGTGTGCATAAGTAGCTTTACTTTGTCCTTTATAGTACTTAGACCTGTTACTAATTTTTCTGACTCTGTTGTCTTGGCCTGTGTTTCCAGTGCAATATTGAATACAAGTGCTGAGAGCTGAGCCCTCCTTGTCCCCAAAGGAGAAAAGGATTATTTTAGTTCATTTTCACCATTGGTTTGTTTTTATTTGTAAAATTTATAAGAACAAACTAAATATTTAAAACAAAAGCCAATTGTTAAGTTTCATGTAGTGCTTCTGTCTTCCTTTTGTTAAGCATACCTTCCCACAGTGTCCTAATTTTTAGCAAGAAGCAGGCCACATATTCCTCTTTTCAGATGTCCAAATCTTGAACACTCTGTTGTTGCTTCTAGTGTCTAACTTTATGAGTTCGTGTATGAAGTAAAATACACAAATAAAATATCTCAGTTATTCTTTTCAGTATTGGCTTTGATGAGATAGGGGAAGACAAGTCATAGCTTCTCTGTCTGCCGGATTCAAATCCATTTCAGATACTCACAGTGTCTGAGGTGGGCTGGGTATTTCCATGCAGCACAGTGTAGCATGCCAGTTTCAAGCCGCTTTCTACGAATGTGTGTGCTGTGCTGCTCTCAGTGGTAGGAGAAGGCTTTCCTGCCAGCCTCAGTTAGCAGTCAGCTGGAGGAGTGTGGAGGCCCCCCCTCCGCAGGAGCTGTGAGTCAAGCAGTTTGTGGAGCCGATGCTCTGGCTGTGCATTTTGAGCTTCTGCAGCAGTAGAGAGCTAACTGCTGTTTGTAAAATTCTAGCTAATAAAGTGATTTCCATTAATTGAATCACTTCTCTTGGTGACTGGTCTTATGTCTGATATTTATTGTGGGTTTTTACTGAGCTAGGCTTGCTGTGGGGGAATACAGTGATTAGACTAAGTCTTCATCTCAGACAAACTAGGAGAGAGCAGGTGGCCAGCTAATACAATCCACAGGGCTCTGGAGGGCCCGAGGGTCACTTTGACTCAGTTCAAGACGGCTGCTCTGAAGAGGTGGTCTCTCACTGAGGTCACCTGGGTCAGGATCACAAGTGAGGGAGGATGGCCTTTAGGGTATCTGATGGAAGGACATGTATGTAGGCTAGAGACATGGGCAAGGTCAAGCTGTTTGATTTTGTCTAGACAGGTTCAATAAGATGTCAATAGAAGACATACATGAGTTAAAGAACAGAGTAAGCCTGCAGGGTTGCAAACCCAGAATAGACATCTGAGCTGTCTTAGAGGATGTTGGGTTGAGAGGAAGCATAGTGCCCCCTGTGTCGTGTTGGAGAAGCACTGCAGATCTCTTTTTATTTATTTATTTATTTATTTATTTATTTATTTATTTATTTATGTGTATGAGTGTACTGTCTGCATGTAGGTTTGTGCACCCATGTCATGCAATGCCTCGGAGGTCAGAAGAGGGTCTCGGATTCCCCTGGAACTGGAGTTCTCCTGCAATTGGAGTTACAGACGGTTCTCAGCCGCCATGTGGGTGCTGGGGATCGAACCCTGGTCCTCTGCAAGAGCGGTCGGCGCTCTTAACCGCTAGGCCATCTCTCCAGTCCCCCAGATCTCTTTTCTTGTAGCAACGTTACAGGCAGTTTAAACCCTACTTGTTCCATGGGACTGGCTGGGTTACAGATCCTTAAGGTAAATGCTGGTTGTGAATGAATTGAAAGGCCCATTTTCTGCAGCTCCTGGTTGATTTTTCTGAGACAGCTTCCTTCCAAGAGGATTTATGTGACTTTATTGTATGTATTAAATTGATAGTTTATCTATAGAAATAAGGAGGGGACTGGAGAAAAAGCGCCGACTGCGTTTGCAGAGGACCCGGGTTCCATCCCCAGCACCCATATGGCGGCTGAGAACCGTCTTTAACTCCAGTTCCAGGGGAATCCAACGCCCTGTTCTGACCTCCGAGGCATTGCGTGACACTGGTGCACAAACGTACATGCATACAGTACATTCATACACATACAAGAATAAATCAGAATTTAAAAAAAATAAAAAAAGGTCATAGCTTATCTATAGAAATAAGGTGATAATACTTATAATTATTTCTGTTAATTTTACTGGCAATTAATAATTCTATATATTTACAGGGAATGGTCTGAGTTTATTCTTTTTCCTTTTTTTCCCTTTTCTTTTTCATTTTTTTCCTAGCTGGACTCTGAGCTCAGGGTCTGTGCATGCATTCTACCACTGCTCTCATCCCCAGTCCGTGTGTGCATTCTACCACTGCCCTCATCCCCAGTCTGTGTGTGCATTCTACCACTGCCCTCATCCCCAGTCCGTGTGTGCATTCCTCCACTGCCCTCATCCCCAGTCTGCGTGTGCATTCTACGACTGCCCTCATCCCCAGTCCGTGTGTGCATTCCTCCACTGCCCTCATCCCCAGTCCGTGTGTGCATTCCTCCACTGCCTTCATCCCCAGTCCATGTGTGCATTCCTCCACTGCTCTCATCCCCAGTCCGCGTGTGCATCCTACCACTGCCCTCACCCCCAATCCGCGTGTGCATTCCTCCACAGCTCTCATCCCCAGTCCGTGTGTGCATTCTACCACTGCCCTCATCCCCAGTCCGCGTGTGCATTCTACCACTGCCCTCATCCCCAGTCCGTGTGTGCATTCTACCACTGCCCTCATCCCCAGTCCGTGTGTGCATTCTACCACTGCCCTCATCCCCAGTCCATGTGTGCATTCCTCCACTGCCCTCATCCCCAGTCCGTGTGTGCATTCCTCCACTGCCCTCATCCCCAGTCCGTGTGTGCATTCCTCCACTGCCTTCATCCCCAGTCCATGTGTGCATTCCTCCACTGCTCTCATCCCCAGTCCGCGTGTGCATCCTACCACTGCCCTCACCCCCAATCCGCGTGTGCATTCCTCCACAGCTCTCATCCCCAGTCCGTGTGTGCATTCTACCACTGCCCTCATCCCCAGTCCGCGTGTGCATTCTACCACTGCCCTCATCCCCAGTCCGCGTGTGCATTCTACCACTGCCCTCATCCCCAGTCCGTGTGTGCATTCTACCACTGCCCTCATCCCCAGTCCGCGTGTGCATTCTACCCCTGCCCTCATCCCCAGTCCATGTGTGCATTCCTCCACTGCCCTCATCCCCAGTCCGTGTGTGCATTCCTCCCCTGCCCTCATCCCCAGTCCATGTGTGCATTCCTCCACTGCTCTCATCCCCAGTCCGTGTGTGCATTCTACCACTGCCCTCATCCCCAGTCCGCGTGTGCATTCTCTCACTGCCCTCATCCCCAGTCCGTGTGTGCCTTCCACCACTGCCCTCATCCCCAGTCCATGTGTGCATTCCTCCACTGCCCTCATCCCCAGTCCGTGTGTGCATTCCTCCACTGCCCTCATCCTCAGTCCATGTGTGCATTCTACCACTGCCCTCATCCCCAGTCCATGTGTGCATTCCTCCACTGCCCTCATCCCCAGTCTGTGTGTGCATTCTACCACTGCCCTCATTCGCAGGCTCACTGTGTGTGTGTGTTTTTTTTTTTTTTTTCTTTTTTTTTTTTCCTTTTTGATGCATGGGTGAATTGTGCTCTGTTCAAATCCAGCTAATTCACTTTAGACATTTACCATTTCTTTGTTGTAAGAACATGTAGCAGGCTCCCCTCTAACTGCTTTGAAATACCCATTAGGGGCTGCACTTATTCTGTCCTAGGGAGTTATTTCACCTGGTCAACCAAAGCTGACCAGCATCTCCCCTTTCATTATTTCTCTCCCACCCAGCCTTTGTTGTGGGCCATTTTGCTCTCTACGTCTATGAGCTCACCTCTTTTAGATACTACAGGTGAGATAAAGCTGTTTGGGTCCCTGTGACTGGTTCATTTAACTTAGTGTAAATCCCTCTAGATCCATCTGTATGTCTTACTTCTTTAGTGCTGTGTAGTATTCTATTTCACGTTTTTAAGAAACTCTGCATTGTTGACAGGTGTTTTGGTCATTTCTGTACCTGGCAGTCATGATTAATGTAGTGAAGATGGGAGCTGCAGGCTTCTTTTGAGGACGTTCCTTGCAGTTGTTCTGTTTGTATATACACCTGTGTGGGGATATGTATTGCTGTGATGAAAAGCTGTGTGCGTGAAAGGTGGGTTTAAACTTAGTTTTAGAGGTTTCCATCCCTCATGGTGGGGAGGTAAGGCAGAACAGGGGAGCTTGTGTTGTACTGGCCAGGAAGCAGGAGAGAGGAGGGAGAGACCTGGCCTGCCCTGTGGCTTTCTCCTGTTTCTACTTTAATTCCTACTGTGGACTAAATGCTGAACTTTATCAGAACAAGTAATTAATACCTACTTACACAACACAAGAAGCAAAAGTGTCCAAGGGGACCAAGCAGGCTGGGTCAGGAGTTCCTCCCCCTTGTCTTGTGTTGACCAGCACTTAGCCTGTCCACTTTCTTCTATGTGTCAGTATGCCTGGTGGGCTCTTCATGTGGCTGGACCTTAGACAGATGTGGCAGCTCCGTACCTGACCTTCATGCCTCTTCTTGACTGTTTGGGATCTTTTCTTGTGGTTTTATTGTGCGTCTTGTAAGTTTCTTGAATTCCACGTACTCACAAGTAGCTGGGTCTACTTAAGAGCCTGTCTGAAACGCAGCATCACTTTTGCCTACGTGCTACCACTTCCTTAGCCCAGACCGCCCGGCGCTCATGTTGCGTGCTGCTCCCATTCCGACTGCTGCCCAGCTTTGCTCTGCATTTCACTGCTGTCTTCGCTCTAGAGCCTCCTCCTTGCCACACGCACTTCTTGTCTTTGCCTTTAAGTCCTTCGTTCTGGCATCCTCGCTCCTCCGCCTGCGAACACGACCCTGAGTGAGGAGAGACATATGCCAGGGAGGGTTCTCTTCAGCTGTGCATCCATCGCCTGCACACTGTTTGTGCCCATGTCTCTTTCTTTCTCTCTCTGTCTCTGTCTCTCTCTTTCGTGCTCATATAATCTGGAGAAGTTAGTTGTAAACATTAATTTTAATTTTAATTTTTTAAAATTTTATTTATTTCTGTATGTGTATGAATGTACTGTCTGCATGTAGGTTTGTGCACCTGTGTCGTGCAATGCCGCAGAGGTCAGAAGAGGGTCTTGGATTCCCCTGGAATTGGAGTTACAGATGTTTCTTAGCCGCCATGTGGGTGCTGGGGATCGAACCCGGGTACTCTGCAAGAGCAGTCGGTGCTCTTAACCGCTAGGCTATCTCTCCAGCCCCATTAAGTTTAATTTTTAAAAACCATTTTTTTATTATTTTATGGATATGAGTGTATTGCCCACATGCATGTGAGTGTACCCAGGTTGAACAGTGTCTGTGTTAGATTCCCTAGACCTGGAGCCACAGATGGCCATTAGCTGCCATGCAGGTGCTGGAATCTAAACCTGGTACTCTGCAAGAACAACCAGTGCCAACTGCTGAGCCACCTCTCCAGCCCAAACTTTATTAAAATTTTTAGATTTGAAATGTTTAAATATATTGCACAGTCTATCATTTACAAATACTATACTAAAAATAACACCTGGTGGAGCCACACCCTAATCTCAACCGCCAGTAGTAGTTACATTTGCTTGGAAAATAGAGACATTTAAATTCTGGTATTTATTGGCACCTTTAGTATGTAACAGTAATCTCCATAGCAAAGGAAATTGGCATAAGCTGTGAATAGTGTGAGCATATTTGTGTGTGCTTTTGGGAGGAATAAGCTTTAATTCCATAAGCATTTACTGAGAAGCCATTATGTAGAGGGATGGTAAGCCCATGGTGAGGCCGCCTTTCTAACAGTTTGTAACGTAGCAGGGGAAGGCTGCATCTACCAACTAACACTAAAGGTGGAGCTAATGTGAGAGGGAGCGGGGCAGGATTTAGGGAGCGATGGAGGGTTATTTGGGAAGATCACAGTTCAAGTTGGGAAGGTGGCAAGACTAGATTAGTCCATTGAACTGTCTGTGCTTCCGGATCTGATGAGCCTTCCCCATGAATCCAGCTGCTACTGCAAGCTTTCTGCCCTGTCTCTTATCTCTGGGGCACTCGGGAGGCAGAGATAGGTGGATTTCTGTGGGTTCAAGGCCGACCTGGTCTATAGAGCGAGCTCTAGGACACCTGGTACTAAAAGGGAGACCCTGTCTCAAAAACACCAAAAAAAAGTGTAAAATCAATAAGGTTTTTCCCTTCTGAAATGGAGATTGAAATTTATCACCTTTCTGTTGGTGTTGGGAGGTGGAACCTTTAAAGAAAATGATTAGGTCATCACCAGGGAGTAAGTTGTGGCTCCCTGGTTGTTTCATGCTAGGCCGCTCCTGGAGTCTGGCTCTGTGCACACGCTTGCTTGTGTTCCTTCCCATGCTAGGCCACTCCTGGAGCTTGGCTCTGTGCACACAGTTCCTTGCAGCCCTTCCCATGCTAGGCCGCTCCTGGAGCCTGGCTCTGTGCACACGCTTCCTTGCGGCCCTTCCCATGCTAGGCCGCTCCTGGAGCTTGGCTCTGTGCACACGGTTCCTTGCGGCCCTTCCCATGCTAGGCCACTCCTGGAGCCTGGCTCTGTGCACACGCTTCCTTGTGTCCCTTCCCATGCTAGACCACTCCTGGAGCCTGGCTCTGTGTACACGCTTCCTTGCAGCCCTTCCCATGCTAGGCCGCTCCTTGAGCCTGGCTCTGTGCACACGCTTCCTTGCAGCCCTTCCCATGCTAGGCCGCTCCTGGAGCCTGGCTCTGTGCACACGCTTCCTTGTGTCCCTTCCCATGCTAGGCCGCTCCTGGAGCCTGGCTCTGTGCACACGCTTCCTTGCGTCTCTTCCCATGCTAGGCCACTCCTGGAGCCTGGCTCTGTGCACACGCTTCCTTGTGGCCCTTCCATGCTCTTCCCTTGCTGTTCCCATGCAGCCGCCTGGCGGAGGACACCCAGCCTCCAGAACTTTGGGCTGAATCAATGTCTGTGCCTTGAAAATCACCTGGTCTCATACATTCTGTTACAGCAACAAAAACAGGCCTGAGATTCCCCCCCTTATCTCCCTGTTAAAGTTTCTGTATTGTGAGCAAATAAGTAGAGTGACTGTTGTTCAAGAATGTTACCATTTGTAATCGTTTGGCATGCAGCAGTCGATAATAAAGATAATCGTGGAGCTTTTGGTCGGATTCAGGCATTGTGCAGTCATGAAGCTGTGGACGCCCTGTGCTTCCCATCTGTGTCTGCACGGCTTCTCTGGAGGACAGCGTCTGTAGTGTCTTAAACTTCCACTCGCTGAAGTAGATCATGTTGTCATAGTGTACTTGAGTGTGTTGGTCAATCACTGTATTGAGACTGGAGAGATGTTCCATGGTTGCTAACAGTGTTCTCTCCTCTTCCAAGGGACCTGAGTTTGTTTGGTAGCACCCATGTCCACTGGCCAGGTGGAGCTAACTAGACCTCCAGGGAATCCAGCTCTCTTTTGGCAGTATATATGCATGGTGTGCCTGCACGTGCGTGCGTGCGTGTGTGTGTGTGTGTGTGTGTGTGTGTGTGTATGTGTGTGTGCGCGCACACATAAAAATAAAATTATAAAAAGCTTTATTATCTCTTGGGCCATTTTGCTAGTGCTTTGTATTTGTTTAAATATCAGAGTGTGTTGGTCTGTGAATCTGTGACCATGTTCCTTAAGAGCGGTAATTATCAGAAACCTAGATAGTTATTTTCTCTTAGTGTTAGAGACTGGAACATTGTGAATCACAGAGTCAACAAGTCTGGTTCTGGGTGAGGACCCCATCTCTGTGTCTAGATGGTACCTTGAATTGCATGATGTGATGCTTTATCTGGAAAGTCACCTGTCCTCACAGGTGGAAGAGAGTGAACTCATCCCTTAAACCTCTTTATCAGAGTCTTAGTCTCATCATGAGGTCTGCCATCCATTCTCATGACCCAGTCACTTCCTGAGCCCTGCCTCTTAGTGCTGTGATATTGACTTGGTTTAAGCATTTGATTTAGGAACACAAATTCATACTGTACTGGATAGCTTTAGTGTCAACTTGACACACCTGGGTTGAGGAAGCCTCAATTGGGGAATTCGCTCCATTGCACTGGCCTGTGGGCACATCTGTGGAGTATTGTCTTGATTGTTGGGCATTGTGGGAGGGCCCAGTCCACTATGGTTGGTGCCACCTCTGGGCATGGGCTAGGGGAGCAAGCCAGTGGGCAGCATTCCTCCATGGCCTGTGCTTCAGCTCCTGCCTCCAGGTTCCTGCCCTGAGTTCCTGCCTTGGACTCCCTCAGTGATGAACTGTGACCCAGGAGATGTGAGCTGAATAAACCCTTTCCTCCCCAAGTTGGTGTTGGTCAGAGTGTTTTGTCACAGCAATGGAAGAAAAACTAGGACACATACCATAGCAAAGGATATGTAAAATAGTGAAAGAATATAGTAAAGATATTTGGTGTCTGGTCTTGGTTCTTGGTGTACCTTGGGATCTCCAAAGTAACCAGTCGCAAGACGGCTGGTTGCTTGCAGGATAACCTTGGGGAGAGAGAGAGGCTGTTGCCTGGGTAGCCAAACTAATCTTTGGAAGCTATGGGTCCCACCCCATAAGTCCTGCAGAGGTGAGGAGCTGAAGGATGGATTGACCTCCAGTGGCCAATGATGTAACTTGTTTTTCTTAGGTACTGAGGCTTCTACCAGCTCTCCAACGATAGAGTTCAGCTCACTGGAGAGGACCTGTAAGGTCTGTGCCTGTTTGTGCACTTCGCTTTAGGTATCCCTTTCCGTCTGCCTAGAGAAAAGCATACAGTTTCTTCTTACACTCTGTGGGCCCAACCAGAAACCCAGTCAGAGCTAGGGCTGGGATGGTGGAAATCTGTGTGTAGCCATTGGGTCCAAACACAGTCTGGGCTGTTCAGCACCACAAGTGGGGCACTCTTAAGGGCTTGAATCTTAATTACATTGTGTATGTGTGTGCGTGCATGCATGCGGAGGTCACAGGAACCTTGTGGGGTCTGGTTCTCTCCTATTCCCACATGAGTCCAGGGGACTGAATTTGGGGTGGGAATGATGTGGTTTTCTCAGCGTAAACAATAAAAGGTGTCGGACACCCCCCCCCCCAGGAGCCACCTGTGCCCTTAGTCTGGCTGGTTCAGTGAGTTCTCAGACTGTCTTTTTCTGAGGTGGTTTTGATGGCTTGTGTGTCCTTGTGCTTCTACTTATATTAGATGAGTTCCAGGTAGTAATGCTTCACTGATATGAATTAGTTATCAGTCTGTACTGTGCTTTGTTTGCACACTCAAGTTGTAGAGTTGTTCTGTCTCAGCATTTATACCCGAGATGGAGTCATTCAGGACAAGGCTTAGCCTAGAATCATTGGGTTTTTTTTTGTTTTTTTTTTTACACTGTGCAACAACTTAGAGGAGAAGGAGGACTCAGAGGGAGGACCTTTCTGCTTCTTTTGTTTCTGTTTTGTGCTTCTGGGAGTCAGACCCACAGGTCCTGGGTGTGTCACACTTTGCTGTACCTCAATGATGAGACCTTTGACCTTTATGCTTTGAACTTTTTTTTTTCTTGTACAAAGAATATTTATTTATATATTTATTTTGTTTTTTTTTGCAAAGAATTTTTTTTTTTTTTGTCTTTTTTGAGACAGGGTCTCCCTGTAGCCCCAGCTGTCCTGGAACTCACTCTGTAGACCAGGCTGGCCTTGAACTCACAAAGATCCTCCTGCCTCTCCCTCCCAAGTGCTAGGATTAAAGGCGTGCACCACCACGCCCAGCTCGCAAATAATATTTTTATATTTCATTATTTCACTGATAAGGATGTAGCCTTCTTAACATAAATAACAAAAGACAGATGTTCAAGTTCCTGGATCGTGAACATCCCAAAGTTCATTAATTTATTATTTTACTGACAGCTCACTTTTTTTTTCTCTTTAGTTTTATTAGTTGCATCAGGCAGTATATTAAAGATAGGGAGAGGGGCAGCATGCGGAAATAATTTTGCAGTTGAGTTAAATATATTCCCTTAGTAGGAATCCAAGGAAATATATTAAAATACTTCCTGGTTCCCATTACAAGCAATGCAGGAGGAGGGCAAAGTCAGTGGTTTCAGAGCAGAGAGGCTTCAGGAGAAGAGGTGGGGCCTAGCTGATGGAGGGGCTTAAGGAAGGCCTGGGAGCTCCCTGCATTGAACTTACTACATAATGTTCTTTACAAGATTGAATTGATATTAATATGGAAGTATAAGCAATGGCTGAAATATAAAGAGAAAGTAATTAAATCCATATATCCCTGCTGGATACGGCCCCCTTCTCTACTCAGAAGCTCCGTGGTCCATGAGGGTTTGTCTGTCTTCCTGTTTGGACGTGGGACCTACAAAGGCACCTCTGGAGCTCGGGCTGCCTTCTGTCCCCGTCTCTCAGCAGACACCATTCTCTGCACATTTCTGTTCTCCTTTGAGCTAACCTCAGCAGTGCACGTTGTTTCCCATTCAGCACCTGGAACATGCTAGCCAGGCCATCAGAATTACGGAGGATGGGAGGACTCCCCGCTGGCCTGAGTACATTTGCTGATCTTGCTGCTAAAAGTAAAGCAACTTGTTGCCCTTGTCTTGGAGATGAGGCCGCCACCCGGCAGACGGGTGCAGCTCCGTTGTCCTGGAGCAGCGCTGGCCCCGGAATTGGGAAGCTCAGTGTTCTATCTGTTCTTCCCTATGGGCTCCTGGGAAAGAGGAGTTGGTTCTTGAAGAAAATGTCCACCTTTATCCTTCAGCTAACCTTGCACAGGCTGGGCTTGGGGCAATGTACCTCAGGGCTGATGACTCTGTAAGTGAGGCCTTTCACAGCCTACCCTCAACATCCATTGTATTCTAAGCCGAGACTGGTGTGGTCAACTTCCTCTTTCAAGAAGTCCTCTCTGCTGATAGGAGGGAGGAGTGGGTGCAGAGAAAGGTTTCAGGTGGTCACCTGTGGGAGAGGAGAGTGGCTAGCCAGCTGTGGTCCCGCAGAAAAATGGACAGACAGCATTCCAACATGAGCCTCCTAGAATTTACTTAACTCTTCGCCCATTAGTACTCTCCGCACCAGCGTTGGTGACAACAGCAGTAAGCACAGAAGTCCTGGTCAGTGGTCTTGGGGAAGTCCTGGTCAGTGGTCTTGGGGAGAGCCAGTATGTAGGCGTGAGTCCCTGAGCTTGGAGAGGGTGAGGCGTGAGTCCCTGAGCTTGGAGAGGGTGAGGCGTGAGTCCCTGAGCTGGGAGAGGGTGCGCCCCTTGCTAGGCGTGAGAGTCTGCAGGAACACATTCGAAACTGTGCTGGCAAAGCAGGAGAAGTTCAGATTGAGTGTTGGATTAGAGGTCAGTAAAACAACCCTTCGTTGGGCTTGTCAACTTTTTGGTGAGAACTTAAGGGAAACCTTTAAATAGAGACATGGCATGTGGTTGAGGCTCAGCTGTTTATGAAATGACAGTTTAACAGTAATTGTTCTCTAGGGAACAGGGTGACATCCAGTGGCCTTCAGATCACTTGAAGACTAGTCGAGGAAAGCACTGGTCTTCACCAGTGTGTGATTGGCATCTGGAGAAGCAGCATTGGTCCCAGAAATGATAGCATTGTCACCTTGTAGTGCAGAGGAACAGATGAAATTATTAGTATGTACATTTTGATTGATGGAAGAATAAATTTTGCTAGGCAAATAAAATTATTTATAAAAATGAATGCTGAAATATATTAAGTTTGTACTATATTTCTTGTAGATACAGCTGTCAAATTAAAAACCAAACTTTGCATTAACTATGGACAGACTTTGTTTGAAAATGTCATGTGAGTTCCAGGTAGGAACTGCTCCAGAAGGAAGAGGTGACAGGAGGGAGCTCTGGCGGCCAGGAGACCTGTGGGTATTCTGTAGGAGAACACCTGGGACATGGCTTCTCCTCTGTAGGAAGAACAAGAGAAGCCTGAAAGGGGGGACTGGGGTGCAGCAGTGGTAGAGGCAGGATGAACAGTGCTCAGAGTTCCTGAGAAGCCTGTAGACAGGGCCTCTAAAGGCTCCCACTGCTGGGTACTTAGAGTTCTAGCCACAGCAATTTTTTTTTGTTGTTGTTGTTTGTTTGTTTTTGTCTTTTCGAGACAGGGTCTCCCTGTAGCCCCAGCTGTCCTGGAACTCACTCTGTTGACCAGGTCTGTTGACCAGGCTGGTCTTGAACTCACAAAGATCTGCCTACCTCTGCCTCCCGAGTGCTAGGATTAAAAGCATGCGCCACCACGCCCAGCCACAGCAATGTTTTAAGGATTTTGGGTATGCGGCTTTTCCTGATTGATTAGAGGAGACATATAATTAAACTAATTTTTTTCTTTTTTTCTTTTTTGAGACAGGGTCTCCCTGTAGCCCCAGCTGGCCTGGAACTCACTCTATAGACCAGCCTGGCCTTGAACTCACAGAAATCCTCCTGCCTTTGCCTCCCAAGTGCTGGCATTAAAAGCGTGTGCCGGGCTGGAGAGATGGCCTAGCGGTTAAGAGCGCCGACCGCTCTTACAGAGGACCCGGGTTCGATCCCCAGCACCCCCATGGCGGATGAGAACCGTCTGAAGCTCCAATTCCAGGAGAACTCCAGTTCCAGGGGAATCCGAGACCCTCTTCTGAACTCCGCGGCGTTGCACGACACGGGTGCACAGACCTGCATGCAGACAGTACATTCATACACATACAGAAATAAATAAAATTAAAAAAAAAAAAAAAAAAGCGTGTGCCACCACACCTGGCTTAAAGACAGTTCTTAGCTGCCATGTGGGTGCTGGGAATCGAACCCCGGTCCTTTGCAAGAGCAGTCGGAGCTCTTAACGTCTAAGCCATGTCTCCACCCCATCCCAATTCACCTAATCTTTTACAGGGTGAAAACCAGGAATTGGAGGGTCTGTGTCTGGCTTTTTCATAAGCAAATAAACATTCATCTGTGAGTTTTATCTAGGTAGTCCAGGGCCAAGTAGACCTTGCAGTAAGCCATTTCCAGATATATAGAGGTAGTGGTGTGGTCCTTAATCATCACTGCTTTGCAGGAGCACAGCACACAGGTGAAAGCTAACATTTTTATAATGCTTAGCATATTATCTGATATTTCAGTTGTTACTTTTGAGACAGTGTCTTCCTCTGCAACACAGGTTGATCTGGAACCTGCCATATTTGGATTACCTTAAACTCATGTGACTGTTTCCACCACACCTGGCCGATGCAGTGGCCCAGACTCCTACAAGCTACACTTGTGGATGCAGTACAACTGAGTCTGGACCTGCTGTGTTCACACTGACGCTCAGTGACTGTAGAGCACAGTGACACTCCTTCCAAAGCCCTAGAGTGAGATCCATCTGCAAGAGGGATTGTAGGGCTCAGGGCAGGAGATTGCTGTGCCTCCGTGGCTTGTTGCCTGTGGCATCTAAAGCATGCAGAAGAGTATATCTTTGTGGCTTAGGTCTTTCTAACTGCAGGAAGGACATTACTATTTTGATAGGCACTGCACTTGCTGTGTCTCACTGTGGGTGGGACGGGCTCTTCTTTGATGCTCATTCCTCTAAGCCACACATGTTCTATCTTCCTCTGTGGCTTGTGTGTGTGTGTGTGTGCGCACGCGTGCATGTGTCCCCTTTTCAGTCTCTTGTGAGTGCTTCATGGTTTTCCTTGGAGAGGTCCTTCACCCCTCTGAATTTCTTCCAAGGCCCCTTTTTAAGTTTACTTTCTGTAGCTGTTAGAGGAAGGGGTTGCTTTCTTAGTTTCAGTTTCAGATAATTGGCTCTTGGCATCTTGAAACATTACTGACTTTTATATGATTAGGTTTTTATCCTGCAGTATGACTAAATTTATTAGTTCTGTTATTCTTTTAATGCATTCTTTGGAGTTTTCTCTGTATAAGATCATGTGACTTGGAAACAGTAACGTGTTGTGGCATCTTCTCATGTGAGTGCCCTGTGTCTCTTCCTCTCACCTGCTTTGGCTGGCACTGCCAGTACTGGGTTGAGTGGCAGTGGAGACAGCGGGGGCTTGTTCTCTAGATCTGGGAGCCTCTGTCTTTCTCCACAGCCAGCGTAGCTTTAGCTGGCCTAGTGCTGCAGAGTGGCCATGGTCATGATTTTTCTCTGAGAGGATTTTTAATTTTATTGAATGATTTTTATGCATCTCCTGAGATAAGTTATATTCTTGAGGCTGTTGGTGTTATATATTGTGTTTATTGATTTTAGTTAAACCAAAATGTTTTATCAACTGACTTTGAATAAATCTTATTATTGTTCTATAACTATGGTTTCATTAGAAGATTGGGTATTTAATTCTCATTTTGATCAATTTGAAAACATTTGAGCATTTGATACATGAGTGTAAATATTACTATTTGATTGTAGAAATTAATTTTTACTCCCATCTTTGAAACACACTAAGTAAATATAACTGAATAAAATATAGGCATAAAAAGTCTGTAAAGACCAAAAGAAAGGATGAGTGATGTACGGGTGAAGTCTTGGTACCTGTGGAGCAGGACAACCTGGAGAATTTGTTTGTGGGAATTGGAACTCTCAGCAGCTAGGAAAGTGCACAGAGAGGGCAGAAATGAAAGGAAAGTTCTGGCTGACAGTTCCTAGGATTTCTTGTCTGCCATGAAGCCTCTGTGTGATTAAGTCAGCTGTCTCTAGGTTTCCTGGAGCAGTCTTCAGTAAGACACAGATAGGTGTTTCTGAGCACTGGGAGGTTTACATTCAACATGAAGGTATCATGTCCTTTACATAAAAGCAAGCAATCTTGAGGACAGAGTCAAGCCAGCAGAGTGAACAGCCAGGTTTAAACCAGAACAGTCTGCCCTCAGAGGTTGTATGGTTGGCAGTTCACGTCCTCTCTGTTTACTAAATAAGAAGCCATAGACATTTTATATGAATTTCCTGCATTCTTATATCTAGTTATTTTGGAAGACATAAATGGGTTTTCTTATGACTCATTTGTCGACCACTGTCTGAGAACTCACTCAAGGGATTCATTCCCCTTGATGGGTGAAGAGCCCAGTATAAGTGCTGGCTGGCCAGGGAGAAGCCAGGCATCCCATGTGACCAGTGTGTACAGACTAGGACACCTGCACAAGGAGAAGCCAGGCATCCCACGTGACCAGTGTGTACAGAATAGGATACCTGGGCAGGGAGAAGCCAGGCATCCCGTGTGACCAGTGTGTACAGACTAGGACATCTGCGCAGGGAGAAGCTAGGCATCCCACGTGACCAGTGTGTACAGACTAGGACACCTGCACAAGGAGAAGCCAGGCATCCTGTGTGACCAGTGTGTACAGACTAGGACACCTACGCAGGGAGAGCCAGGCATCCTGTGTGACCAGTGTGTACAGACTAGGACATCTGTGCAGGAAGAAGCCAGGGAGAAGCTAGGCATCCTGTGTGACTAGTATGTATACACCAGGACACCTGAGCAGGGAGAAGCCAGGCATCCTGTGTGACCAGTGTGTACAGACTAGGACATCTGTGCAGGGAGAAGCCAGGCATCCCTTGTGACCAGTGTGTACAGACTAGTACAACTGCACAGGGAGAAGCCAGGCATCCCTTGTGACCAATATGTACAGACTAGGACAACTGCACAGGGAGAAACCAGGCATCCTGTGTGACCAGTGTGTACAGACTAGGACATCTGCGCAGGGAGAAGCCAGGCATCCTGTGTGACCAGTGTGTACAGACTAGGACATCTGCGCAGGGAGAAGCCAGGCATCCCGTGTGACCAGTGTGTACAGACTAGGACATCTGTGCAGGGAGAAGCCAGGCATCCTGTGTGACCAGTGTGTACACACTAGGACATCTGTGCAGGGAGAAGCCAGGCATCCTGTGTGACCAGTGTGTAGAGACTAGGACATCTGGGCAGGGAGAAGCCAGGCATCCTGTGTGACCAGTATGTACAGACTAGGACATCTGTGCAGGGAGAAGCCAGGGAGAAGCCAGGCATCCTGTGTGACCAGTGTGTACAGACTAGGACATCTGTGCAGGAGGAAGCCAGGCATCCCGCGTGACCAGTGTGTACAGAATAGGATACCTGGGCAGGGAGAAACAAGGCATCCCCCGTGACCAGTGTGTACAGACTAGGACATCTGCACAGGGAGAAGCCAGGCATCCTGTGTGACCAGTGTGTACAGACTAGGACATCTGCGCAGGGAGAAGCCAGGCATCCTGTGTGACCAGTGTGTACAGACTAGGACATCTGCGCAGGGAGAAGCCAGGCATCCCGCGTGACCAGTGTGTACAGACTAGGACATCTGCGCAGGGAGAAGCCAGGCATCCCGCGTGACCAGTGTGTACAGACTAGGACATCTGCGCAGGGAGAAGCCAGGCATCCCGCGTGACCAGTGTGTACAGACTAGGACATCTGCGCAGGGAGAAGCCAGGCATCCCGCGTGACCAGTGTGTACAGACTAGGACATCTGCGCAGGGAGAAGCCAGGCATCCCGCGTGACCAGTGTGTACAGACTAGGACATCTGCGCAGGGAGAAGCCAGGCATCCCGCGTGACCAGTGTGTACAGACTAGGACATCTGCGCAGGGAGAAGCCAGGCATCCCGCGTGACCAGTGTGTACAGACTAGGACATCTGCGCAGGGAGAAGCCAGGCATCCCGCGTGACCAGTGTGTACAGACTAGGACATCTGCGCAGGGAGAAGCCAGGCATCCCGCGTGACCAGTGTGTACAGACTAGGACATCTGCGCAGGGAGAAGCCAGGCATCCCGCGTGACCAGTGTGTACAGACTAGGACATCTGCGCAGGGAGAAGCCAGGCATCCCGCGTGACCAGTGTGTACAGACTAGGACATCTGCGCAGGGAGAAGCCAGGCATCCCGCGTGACCAGTGTGTACAGACTAGGACATCTGCGCAGGGAGAAGCCAGGCATCCCGCGTGACCAGTGTGTACAGACTAGGACATCTGCGCAGGGAGAAGCCAGGCATCCCGCGTGACCAGTGTGTACAGACTAGGACATCTGCGCAGGGAGAAGCCAGGCATCCCGCGTGACCAGTGTGTACAGACTAGGACATCTGCGCAGGGAGAAGCCAGGCATCCCGCGTGACCAGTGTGTACAGACTAGGACATCTGCGCAGGGAGAAGCCAGGCATCCCGCGTGACCAGTGTGTACAGACTAGGACATCTGCGCAGGGAGAAGCCAGGCATCCCGCGTGACCAGTGTGTACAGACTAGGACATCTGCGCAGGGAGAAGCCAGGCATCCCGCGTGACCAGTGTGTACAGACTAGGACATCTGCGCAGGGAGAAGCCAGGCATCCCGCGTGACCAGTGTGTACAGACTAGGACATCTGCGCAGGGAGAAGCCAGGCATCCCGCGTGACCAGTGTGTACAGACTAGGACATCTGCGCAGGGAGAAGCCAGGCATCCCGCGTGACCAGTGTGTACAGACTAGGACATCTGCGCAGGGAGAAGCCAGGCATCCCGTGTGACCAGTGTGTACAGACTAGGACACTTGCGCAGGGAGAAGCCAGGCATCCCGCGTGACCAGTGTGTACAGACTAGGACATCTGCGCAGGGAGAAGCCAGGCATCCTGCGTGACCAGTGTGTACAGACTAGGACATCTGCGCAGGGAGAAGCCAGGCATCCTGTGTGACCAGTGTGTACCGACTAGGACATCTGTGCAGGGAGAAGCCAGGCATCCCGTGTGACCAGTGTCTACAGACTAGGACACCTGCACAGGGAGAAGCCAGGCATCCTGTGTGACCAGTGTGTACAGACTAGGACATCTGTGCAGGAAGAAGCCAGGCATCCCTTGTGACCAGTGTGTACAGAATAGGACATCTGCGCAGGGAGAATCCAGGCATCCTGTGTGACCATTGTGTACCGACTAGGACATCTGCGCAGGGAGAAGCCAGGCATCCCGTGTGACCAGTGTGTACAGACTAGGACATCTGCGCAGGGTGAAGCCAGGCATCCCATGTGACCAGTGTGTACAGACTAGGACATCTGCGCAGGGAGAAGCCAGGCATCCCATGTGACCAGTGTGTACAGACTAGGACATCTGCGCAGGGAGAAGCCAGGCATCCCTTGTGACCAGTGTGTACAGACTAGGATATCTGCACAGGGAGAAGCCAGGCATCCCGCGTGACCAGTGTGTACAGACTAGGACATTTGCGCAGGGAGAAGCCAGGCATCCCGTGTGACCCGTGTGTACAGACTAGGACACCTGCACAGGGAGATGCCAGGTATCCCGTGTGACCAGTGTGTACAGACTAGGACATCTGTGCAGGGAGAAGCCAGGCATCCTGTGTGACCAGTGTGTACAGACTAGGACACCTGCGCAGGGAGAAGCCAGGCATCCTGTGTGACCAGTGTGTACACACCAGGACACCTGCGCCATTTTCTCAATGGGACTCTAGTCCTAACTCTGTTTATAGTTTTATAGGAAATCCTGGGAAATTGACTCCATTCATAATTACAACCTTCACTGAGATGACTGGCATAAATTGTAATCTTAGTGGTTTGTGGAAGCATCCCAGTGTGATCTCTGCAGCAGAAACATACATACTTGTTGCTAATAATGTGTAGTGCACTGTAGTGTTTCCTAATGTACAACTAGTAAACGAAGACCTGACTCTGACAGATATGGTTCATTTGTTTTTCCTAGTTCAACTTTGTGGGAAAACTTTTGGGTCCACGTGGCAATTCTCTGAAGCGTTTACAAGAAGAAACCTTGACAAAAATGTCCATCCTTGGAAAAGGCTCCATGAGAGACAAGGCAAAGGTAAGATCCCTGACGGGGGGCACCTTGTTGGTTGTGTCTGTTTATCATCAGTTGTGTTAATGCTAAGCTTAGGAATGCTAAGGAGACTCTCAAAGGGAATGATAGGAAACTGTTGTAAAAGGTGAGATATTTTGATGTTCTTTCAAAGTTTGAATTTCTCTGGGCAGGTTTAGAATATGCAGTACCTTAAAACTTGTAACTGTTAATGCTCATGCACAGAATAAAACAGTAATAGTTATAGTTTTGATTCTAAAAGTAGCATATCACCTGTAGCATAAGATTAACTTTATCATGGAAAGAAATAAAAGTTACCTCCAGTCTGTAGGTTAGCTCTTTGGGGTCTTTTACTGCACAGATCCTTGGGAGTCATGGGCTGCAGAAGGATCTGTGATCCACATGTGATCACTATGTTCGTGATGGTGGTCCCATAAGATTACGCTGCCTGTAGTGCATTAGTAAACACTGTGCTGTGCATTCACAGGAGGAAGTGACAGTAACAGTGAAGCCAGTTATATGCAGTGACACATGATTATACTTAAGTTGTATATATACATTTCTCTTCCTGCCCATCAATTGTCACCAACTTTTTATGACATTTAAAATTGCTGTTAAATAATTTATAATCACTCAGTATTCTAAAACATGTTCGTTCTATATATGTGTATTTATGTTCTATATATATCCTGTTGTTTTGAGAAGCTAAGAATTACTGACTTACTTTATTGGTCACTTTCTTAAATTTCCGAGGGAAATTTCACATACCAGAGTGTCTCTTGTATTGTTCTCTATTGTCAAGTCTCTTATGGTTAAAGATTTACATTGCTGAAGGCCAAATCCACATTCGGTAACCACCCACTATGAAGCTTTGAAAAAAAGAGTTTTAGATACGAAGCTCATGGAATGAAGTATAGCTTTCAACAAGAAAGTCTACTTGCACAGCTGCTTCCGTAGTGCAGAATCCGCACATGTTCATTGAGTGCCTGCTGGAGAGTCAGGCCTGGGCAGTTTACAACCATTGTTCCATGTTTTCTTAGGGAAAATGTAGATAATAATGTTTTCTTGGTTTTCCTGTAATGAAATGGCAGCCTGAGGAATTGTAGTTATCTGGGCTAACTGGAGGCATTTATTGCATTGTTGATTAACATTGAAAGCCATCTTTTTCTGACACCAGCACTGATACAAGTGGGAAACATGGCAGGACCACATGTATGGGACTCAGTGAGAAGTCGTAGCATGGAGATTCCCAGAAGGTCCACCTGGGCTTTCAGTACGGCTGTGATGGGCTCTGCATGGGGTGCAGTGCCCTTGTCTCTCGGGCAGGACTGTTTCAACTGTGGCTTTGTTCCTCTGACTCTTTTATTCTGGCATCAGATGCACGTAGAACTCCATATCTGTTGGTGAGGAGTGGTGTGTTATCTTACAGAAAAAGACTCCATGCTTTCTGATATCCCAAATCATTCTTTAATAAGGCTGCTTGACAGTGGAATCCACTACAAATGGTCAACTGGCAGGAATCCCTTGTCCGTTTTGCTTGTTGTCAGCGGAGGCCAGGCAGAAGTGTGTTTTGTGCTCTGCAGTGGTACTGGTCAGGGGGCCCAGCAATAATTTACAGTTGTAAGAAAAGTTGTAAGAAAGTGAGGAAGGCAACTCCTGTCCACCCAAGGAATGGGATCGTAAGTATTAACAGTTTGATGTCAAGATTGAGCTATCCTTCCGAATTATTTTACCTAATAAGGTTTGGTTTGTTTTCTGCTGTTGGCATATTTGGCAGTCAGTAATGGTAGTAGCCAGCCACTCATGCTCAAGAACACAGCAGTGTCTGTTGTGAAAGAATGGGAGCCCCAGTCCCTACTGCGCCAGGTACTTTGCTTATGACCAGCCTGAGCAGCACTGAGCCACCTGCCACGGTGGCTCCTGAGCTCTTGTCCTGAGGGCCTGCTCTCCGTCTGCTTCTGAGACACCCTGGTCATCTCAATTGATGCTGAAGAAGCCTTCAACAAAATCCGACATGCCTTCATGTTTAAAGTCCTATAGGGAATTGGACTGGAGGGAATATTCCTCAACATAATTAAAGCCATATACAACAAACCCAGAGCCAACATTATTCTAAATGGGAAAAAATTACAAGCATTCCCCTTAAAGTCAGGAACTTGGCAAGGCTGCCCCCTATTCCCACTCCTTTTCAACATAGTGTTCGAAACACTGGCATAGAGCAATAAGACAAGAAAAGGAAATTAAAGGAGTACTAATTGGAAAAGAGGAGGTCAAACTATCCCTTTTTGCAGATGACATGATATAGTTTACCTAAGGGACACCAGAAATTCCACTAGAAAACTGGAAGTGATTAAAAGTTTCAGTAAAGTGATGGGGTACAAAATTAACCTAGAAAAATCAGTAGCCTTTATACCAGTAGCAAGCAATTAGAGAAGGAATACAAGGAGACCTTCCCATTCACAATAGCCTCAAAAAAAAAAAAAAAAAAAATCCAGGAACAACCTTGACCAAAGACACTAAAAATATCTACATTGAAAATTTTAAACCCCTGAAGGAAGAGATTGAAGAAGACACCAGAAGATGGAAGCACCTTCCATGCTCATGGATTGGAAGAATTAATACAGTAAAAATGACCATCCTGCCCAAAGTAGTATACACATTCAGTGCAATCCCAATTAAAATCCCCATGAGCTTATTCACAGACCTAGGGAAAAAAACTCCTAAAGTTCATATGGAAAAACAAAAGACCCCAGATAGCCAAAGCAACCCTGAGCAAAAAGAGCAATACAGGGGAATCACTATATCATACTTCAAACTATATTGCAGGACTATAGTCATAAAAACAGCCTAGTATTGGCACAAAAACAGACCCATAGATTATTGGAACAAAATTGAAGATCCAGACTTGAGCTCATACAGCCACCTCATATTTGTCAAAGGCACCAAGAAGACTCAGTGGAGGAAAGACAGCATCTTCAGCAAATGGTATTGGCAAAACTGGATCACCACTTGTAGAAGAATAAAACCTTCACCACAGAAACATCTGACAAAGCATTGATTTCCAGAATATATAAACTACTCAAAAAACAAAGAAAGAAAGAAAACAAATGACCCACTCAATAGATGGAGCAAAGAGCTGAACAGAGACTTCACAAGTGAGGAATTAGAGATGGCTGAGAAACAT
>VZQC01011667.1:603721-650462 GCA_009823505.1 Rhizomys pruinosus | reverse complement strand
TATATGACTCAGAAAAAGATATAAGACATGTATGGAAGAATGTAAGAACTCAGGTTGGGTGGGGGACATGGAAAGGGAAATGAGTCAAAATTGGACTGAGAAATGATGTATGAAATATACAAAACTTCAATAAAATATTTAAAAATGAAAAAAAGTCAGAAAAGATATTTTAATTATTAAAAAGAAAAAGAATAAAACTAAACCCCTACCTCTCACCCTGTACAAAAATCAACTCCAAATGGATAAAAGACCTTAATGTGAAACCTGAAACTCTGAAAATGATAGAAGAAAATGTTGCCAGTAACCTACAAGACATAGGTGTAGGAAAAGACTTTCTAAATCAGACTGCAGCTGTGCAGGAAATAAGTTCAACAGGTGACAAGTGGGACCTTATTAAACTCAAGAGCTTCTATACAGTGAAAGAAATATCAAAGAAGTGAAGAGAAAACCCACAGAGTGGGAGGAAACCTTCACCAGTGATACATCTGACAGACCATTAACATCCAGAGTATATAAACGACTCAAAAAAACAAAGGAGCAACAAAACAAATGACGCAAAAGGTGGAGTAAAGAGTTCAACAGAGACTTCACAAGTGAGGAAGTAAAGATGGCTGAGACACAAAAAAAGTGTTCAGTGTTGCTAATAATTAAGGAGATGCAAATTAAAACCAGCTTAAGATTTCATCTTAACTCTGGCATTAGTGGCTATCATCAAGAAAACAAAGGATACCAAATGCTGGAGAGGTTGTGAGGAAAGGCTCATCCACTGCTGCTGGGAATGCAAACTCATACAGCCCCTATGGAAAGAAGTGCAGAGAACTCTTAAAAGTCTCAAAACGAGTCTACCACCTGACCCTGACCCAGCCATACCACTCCTGGGTATATACCCACAAGATAGGCTTATCACACACATACATGCACATCTATGTTTATTGCAGCTCTCTTCAAAATAGTGAAGAGCTGGAAGCAACTCAAGTGTCCCTTAACTGAGGAGTGGATAAAGAAAATGTGGTGTATGTACACAATGGAGTTCTATGCAATGGTAAAGAAAGATGACATCATGAAGTTTGCAGGTAAATGAATGGAACTAGAAGCCATCATGCTAAGTGAAGTAACACTGTCTCAGAAATACAAATGATATATAATGTCCCTCATTTGTGGATTCTAGCACCAAATCTCTATTTGTAAGGCAAACTGAATAATTTTTTTTTCTTTCTTTTTTAGAAAATATACCTGGACAATTTTTTTATTATTTTTTTATGTGTATGAGTATATTGTCTGCATGTGTGTAAGTGCATCCATGTCATGCAGTTCCCACAGAGGGCAAAAGAGTGCATCAGATCCCCTGGAACTGGAATTATGAATGGTTGTTAGCTACCATGTGGGTGCTGGGAATTGAACCCTGGAATTCTGCAAGAGCATCCAGTGCTTAACCCCTGAGCCATCTCTCCAGCCCCAGAATCCAGGTTTTAAAGCTTCATCTTGAAATTGCTTCTGATCAATAGGTGTAATGTTCTTAATAGAAAAATGAGCAGTTAATATAATATGGTAGACAAATTTCAAAAATGTATAGACTATTATGTTAGCTCATGTTTATACTTTTTCTGGTTTCTAGTCCACTTCACTTGAATGTGAGGGGAGCTAACACTCGGGAGTCCCTGCTGTGTATTGTGCAATGTGCTAGACAGGATACACTCTTTGTCACAGGGGCTTGTACTCCTTGTCTACTCAGTGGCCCTGATCTAGAGTACTAGGTTTCAAATCACACCAATTTGGCAGCTTTACTGTTGTCTTACTTGTCTGTTCTCATAACTAGTGACCCAGATAGCTAAAATTCAGGTGCCCTAAGCAATCTGTGCCCTCTGTGTGCTCAGCATGCTAGTCTTTCATATGCATTGTGCCATAGGAATTCAGATGGCCCACACCGTTGGTGGGGTCTAGAGGGGCAGAGTAGGAGCTGCAGCGTGACCATGAGTGTGTCTCAAAGGTAGCAGAGTGGCAGATAGAGACGATAATGGAGGGCCTTCCAGAGGTGGCACGAATGGGGACTCCAAACAGCATTCCTCAGGCTGTATCAGCCTCTCCTTTGCACATGTGGAAGGGGAGAGAGTCTGTTGATAGGTATTGAACATGTCTGCTGTCCTTGGGGAGAGCCTGCACTTCTGCATCACTGGAGCCTCTTTGTCCTAGGGAAGATCTGCACTGGTCTGATGAGGATTTAGCACACTCTTCTATCAGGTTTGTCACTGGCCGCTTCACTACAGAAGAGGAAGTAGACTGCACTGTGGAGACTCTCTCAGAGATGGTGCAGAATAGCACAGACCTTAGGAGTTTCAGATGGGCCCGGCATTAGAAGAGTGTGCCCGTGACTGTGTGTCCACTGGGACCCTCCTGCCTCGCTGACTCATGCACACATCCAGGAGCCGTCTCCTACCTAGCTGGTGGTCCATGGTCAGACAACATTTGGAACAGGAAGTCAACTTCACCACAGCACGCTTTCAAGTCAGAAACACAAGGAACGTATCTCTCTGGCCTTGGCTCCTTCTCTGCCCTTCTGGAATGCAGACATTGCATCTAGGAACTAGAGGTGCTGCCTGTGCTGGGTGTATCTGTCAGTTCAGTGAGGAAGCAAGAGGATCTTAGAAGGGTCTGTGCTCTGTGGGTGTTTGAATCATCCATTTCTGCTGCTCTGCTGGACCGGCACCTTCAGCGACAAGCGCAATCAGCTTTGATTGGCTCTGTCTCTGTGTCTCCAAGGGCATCTTCATGTTGACTACAGCCAAAGCAAGTTTATAAACAGCCTTGTCCTTTCGGTTCTCACCTGCCTTCCCTTTGACTTAATAGAGTTGGAAATGCCCATAGGACTCCACCCAATATTTTAATAATTAATGTTTATTTCCTTAAATTAGTATTTTTTAAAATTTATTTATTTATTTATTTATTTATTTATTTATTTATTTATTTATTGTATTTTTGAGACAGGTTCTCCCTTTAGCCCCAGCTGTCCTGGAATTCACTCTGTAGACCAGGCTGGCCTTGAACTCACAAATATCCACCTGCCACTGCCTCCCGAGTGCTAGGATTAAAGGCGTGTGCCACCACGCCCGACTAATTTTTTATTTATTTTTTAGGTGTATGAATGTACTGTCTGCATGTAGGTCTGTGTACCCATGTCATGCAATGCTGAGGAGGTCAGAAGAGGGCGTCGGATTCTCCTGGGACTGGAGTCAAAGACAGTTTTCAGCTGCCACGTGGGTGCTGGGAATCGAACCTGGGTCCCTCTGCAAGAGCAGTTGGCGCTCTTAACTGCTAGGCCATCTCTCCAGCCCTTGTTTAGTATTTTTATTTTATGTGTATGAGTATATTGCCTGTGTCAGTTTTAAGTGCACCCACATTGTGCACTACCTGCAGAGGTCAGAAGAGGGCGTCAGATCCCCTGGAGCTGGCGTTATAGATGGTTGTTAGCCACCATGTGGGTGCTAGGAATTGAACCTGGTCCTGTGCAACAATAGCCAGTGCCCTTGACTGCTGAGCCATCTTTCCGGCCCCTATTTCCTTAAACAATTTTAATTTGAAGATTGGAGAAATGATAAAATACCTTTCCCACTTAAAAAAAAAAAAAAAAAAAAAAGAAACCAAGTAAGTTAGGAAGCCAGGGTCAAACCTTGTGTTAGCATTGCACGGCCTGCCTAGAATTGCACAGGGTCGTTTCTGGGGTCCCCCTCTCTCCTGTGCCAGGGTTTTTGAAGATGGGTGGAAAATACACTAGGTTTTAAAAGTATCCTGCAATAAGTTCTTACTACTTTTAATCATTCTGATTTTAATCTGGGAAACAGATTAGTAGAAGATAGACATTCTAGAGATGAGCACTTGAGATGGCATTTATGTAAAGGTGGCTGGGAGCCTCCTTTCCTATGCCAAGCAGGTTGTTTTCCACAACCCCTGACTGGGAAGTGGTGGTGGGGAGAGGCTGAGTTTTCCTTAAGGGTGCGTCTCCTGCTGGGTCATGATGTTGTGGACACGGGGTGGATCTGAGAGGATGTAAGGGAGGCATGGGCGGCTGTGCTCAGAATGCCCTGCATGAAGCTCTCAAAGAATTAATAAGTAGTAAAGCAAAGATAATAAAGCCAAATCGGTGTCCCTTAACTATCTGGGATTTTTTGTGGTCTTTCTAATTTTTCTCCCAAATTTCGTTAATCTAAACAACAGAAGTTAAAAAAGATTGTCATTATTTTATAAAGTCCCATAATGGATGAATTTTGCTCTTTGTTCTCAGGGGATAGTGCCTGACCTGGAGAATGAGTATGCACAGGAGCAAGTTATCATAGGCACTTTTCTGGCACTCGTGCACCTCACCCTTTCCTGCCCATGCAGCATGTCTCCCCAGACAAGGCAGGAGTGGCGTCTGCTCTCTGGCAGTCACCTGCCCATGCAGCATGTCTCCCCAGACAAGGCAAGAGTGGTGTCTGCTCTCTGGTAGTCACCTGCCCATGCAGCATGTCTCCCCAGACAAGGCAAGAGTGGTGTCTGCTCTCTGGTAGTCACCTGCCCATGCAGCATGTCTCCCCAGGCAAGGCAGGAGTGGCGTCTGTCTCTGGTAGTCACCTGATAATGAGGGAAGAGCAGGGACATAGGTGTTTACTTGAAGCTTTACTTGTGTTTTGGCTGTGGTGATGCTTGTGGTCAGGTATCCCAGACACTGTACACAGGAACAGTACACCTAGGCATAAGCGAGCTGGGCACTCAGCCAGTGTGAGGAACAAAGGTGGTCTGTACACAGCTGGAGCAGGTAGCACGGTTGGCAGGGGCACGCAGAGGTGTGAGCAGTGGCCACAAGCAGATAGTTCCGTAGGAGATACTCATTCCTTCCGGGGCCAGCTCGGAGGGGAATACTGATTTCTTAGGGCCAGCTTCTGGAAAGAGCTGTCTCCAGCCAGTTTGAGTGTCTGCCCAGGGTTCCCGAGAGCATGGGAACCACAGGGTCAGGTTTGTGGTTTAAAACTACCTTAAGGTGGTATTTGTGGAGTCCCCTGGAAACCACAAATCAGTTATACATAATTTTTACTTTGTTTTTGTGTCTCCAAATGACACACTTCAAACATAATTTTCTTTCTTCAGGAAGAAGAGTTGAGGAAAAGTGGAGAGGCAAAGTACTTCCACCTTAATGATGACCTGCACGTACTTATTGAAGTGTTTGCACCCCCAGCAGAGGCTTATGCCCGGATGGGACATGCCTTGGAAGAAATCAAGAAGTTCCTCATCCCGGTTAGTAGCTCGTTAACTATGAAGTTGCACTTCATTAGAGCCTTGCTAATTCTGCTTAGTGGTGATTTGCTGAGCTCTTTCTTCTGCTGAGAGCTTCTCAGATTTATCATTTATTCTCTGTGAGAATTGCTTGACATTACTTATTTACATATTTGATGATAGAGTTTGGGAGAGATGAAATATTATTAAGTGTATAACCATAAAAATGTGAAGAACAGAATCACTAGTTTGGGACTCCAAGCTGTAATACCCATGAAGTCATTCACAGACTCACCATGAGTGTGTTCATTGTGCCTAGCCTGTGCTTGACATGGGGCATGGAGACATGAAGAAAAGAGGAGAAATGTGAGCAGGTGGTCAAGTTCAGCATGCATGCGTGACTGGGGTGTACCTAGCAGGAAAGAGCCTCGTTCTGTGCTAGAACCTCCGGCCTGGACTGTGCTTGGCAGACACCTGGGGGCTGATTCAGCCCTTTAAGTTGCCAGGTATTGCCAAGAAGTGATTGTTTAAAGGGTATCCGTCTTTACCTTGGCTCTGAAAGTCAATTTCCATCTTTATGTGACATATATGCTAGTCATACAAAGACCCTTTGCTTGATTTGCCTGTTCACGATAAACTAGACATGTTGGCTATGTAGACAGTTGTTCTAGAGAAGCTGGAACATTGGCCAGGCAGTCGTCTGAAGTAAGACTGTTTCTCAGTGATTTTACATATAACTTGGATTGTAACCCCATAAGATACCAATATATCTGTTAATGTTTTTCTCTCTTACTGGTTTTAAGTCTGTGCTTCCAGAAAAGAGCATACTGTATCCATATTTCTTGGTGGTCAGCCAGGACTTGGCCAGGAGTTGTATACAGACCCTATTTTAATATTCTCTCCTTTTTACAATGCACTCTGGAATCCAGGGTGGTCCACTTTCATGCTCGTCCTTTCTGTGGGGATTCCTTGGTGTCTTTTCTGCAGACTTACTGCCAGGCCACTACTAGTGAGAACTTAGCAAGGCCTGCTGTGGCTGTATTTATTTCTAGGCTCTGTTGTGTTCCCTGTCCTGTTTACCTCCTGTGAGCTCATCTGTTGCCTGCCTCACCCAACATGGCAGGATTAGGCTGCCTATTCTTTGGTCCTCCCTGCTAAGGTTTCTGCTGCGGTTGGCATTGCTTCTGGCATGGGGTACTTTTGCCTTTGCTCCAGATCCTTTAGTGAGGCAGTGGGTTTCCTGCAGCAGGGCTGAGCAGGACGAGGGGTAGTGACATCCCCTGTGGGGATGAGGCAGATGCCTGCTTTTCTTACCTGCAATGCTGCTGTTTTTCAGGAGTGAATTTTATTGTATTTTTATTTTACTGTGTACTTTGAGTCAGTTCTCATACTCCTGAGATGGCTTCTTTGAGCCATTTTTCCAACTTTTATTGTTCTTCATTGAGACACTTTAGTGAGTCTTCATTTACCCGTGAGTACATGACTGCTTCTTAGCTATCTTGTATGATTCTGGACTTTTGTTCCTAGACCCATCTGTGAAATTTCACAGTATTATTTTTCTATCTACATCATATGATTTGTGCATTCTAGGCTTTATTTAGCTGTTTCTCACATATTGAACATTAAGGTTATAAATTATGTCAGCAGTGATCCCAGGATCAACCTTGAATATATAAATACTGTCATTTGGCAAATAAAATTGAACAGTCATTCCTGTCAGGGAAGCCATTGAATTTCAGTGTTTCTCTTTGTAATTTTTTTAAATTATATTTATTAATGTGTGTATGTGTGTCATGCTTGCAAATATATGGCTGTGTGTGTGTGTGTGTGTGTTGCTTGCAAGTACATGACACAAATGTGAAGGTTAGAAGACAATTTCTGAGAGGCGTTTATTTTCATTCCACCATACAGGTCCCACCATAGGGGGATTGAACTCAAGTCAGTAAGTTTGATGGCAAGCTCCTTTATTGGGTGAGCCAGCCCACTAACCCTTCAGTGTTAAGGATAATGATTTGTTTAAAAATCTTTCTTAGCTGCTCATGGTGGTATGCACCTTTACTCCCAGGACTCTGGAGGTAGAGGCAGGTAGATCTCTGTGACTTCAAGACCAGTCTGGTCTATATAGCGAGTTCCAGGTCAGTTGGGGCTACAGGGAGACCATGTCTCCAAAAAAAAAAAAAACTTCATTCTCTAGGCTCACATAACAGACTAAACTCACTAGGTAGAAAAGTCACATATAATAAATAAAATACACACACACACACAAAAATACACATACTTGATTACAACTTTAATCCCTTTGTGTTCCTCACAATTGACAGCAATATGGATGTTCTAATTTTCTTTCAAGTAGGAAGTTAAAATTATATATAACTCATGGTTTGAAGTACAAATATGTCACCATTCCCATCTGATATTAGAAGAAGAAATAATACTTTCTTTAATTATCTTTAAAAATCACCCAGCGTAGCCAGCTTTGTTAGTTAAGCACAGGTGACCTCAGGTGCAGTTGGCTCACACTGTATGTTGTTGTTATTGTTATTATTATTATTGCTTTCAGTGATATCTGTTTTCATATACTTGTGCAAAGCTGATATTTAAAATGGGTTTCAGTTATAGTTCTTGGCGCCATTATAATCATCCAGTCTTACACAGAGCCATGATCTTATTTTTATTTTTACTTTTTAAAACTTACTGGCTGCAGAAAAGGGGGTATGGTAGAATGTAAGGGCTGCGATTGGGGTGAACTAAGAAACTACAGATACATAGACTGGACTCTTATTTGAGCAACATGATAGTACATATAAGCTCCCCCAGCTGGACAGTGGGGGCCTCAGGTTGTATAATTTTGGGCATAGCTACTTGCAAACTGGTTTTACATAAAGGATGCCTGTATTCGTTACTTATGACCTATTATTAAAAAATAAAAATAAAATAAAAGAAATATTGTATGAAATCCACAAAAGCTCAATAAAAAGTTAAGGGGAAAAAACTTTTATTGGTGTCTTTTACTTCAGTCTAAATCTGTTTTTAACTACTTACAACTGAGTGTCACACCTCTCAACAACTTTCCACAGGGCAAATATTTAGCATTTTTCTAGCACATTTTATTTAGAATGTGCTTTGCAGATCATTTATTAATGTTCACATATTTTTAGCAAAATGGTTGATAACATATTAGTAGTCTCATTTTAGTCAGATTGTAATAATGGTAAAAAGATGACTTCTTTGAGGTTCAGTGCCTCAGATAAGCCAGTGAAATCTGCGTTCATAGTGTAGTGTAGACGCCCTTGCCCAGAGCTCATCAGCCAAGGCAGTGGTTTTCACTGGCTGTCAGGTCCTTGCCTCTCTTTTGTTAAATGTCAGAAGGCAACTTTCTTCTGGATGCTCGTGGGTTTCTCTTGTCCCACCATGCCTGCTAAAGTTTCCAGTTTTCCTTTTGTGTAATGCTTTTGGAAAGTACAGAGGAGAATGCTTATTTTGGGTTGTAAATTTGCTAAGCTTCTTTCATATTTTTGATTCAAGCCATGAATACTTCAGGAGCTGCCGCAGAATCTTCTGTTCACACTGAAGTATGCTCAGGTCTTCCCAGTATGAAATCCCTCTGCCTCTCTTGAACCTGTGATCTTTCCTGCTCCTTGATGGTCTAGCCACACACGTGGAAGCTCGTTATCATCCATGTGTCCCAGACTTAACTCTCCTTGATGTAGATTCCAAGTCCACAACTTTCCAGGTTATTCTGTAGAGGCTGATGGCATCTTTAATTTTGGCAGGTCCCATAGACGGGTCTTAGCTGCTGGACAGAATGAGTGTCCATGGTGTGACTCCCTGTACACTGACCTGCTAGACAGAGTGTTGTGCTGACTGTCCATGGTGTGACTGCCTGTACACTCACCTTCTAGACAGAGTGTCGTGCTGACTGTCCATGGTGTGATTCCCTGTACACTGACCTTCTAGACAGAGTGTCGTGCTGACTGTCCATGATGTGACTCCCTGTACACTCACCTTCTAGACAGAGTGTCGTGCTGACTGTCCATGGTGTGACTCCCTGTACACTCACCTTCTAGACAGAGTGTCGTGCTGACTGTCCATGATGTGACTCCCTGTACACTCACCTTCTAGACAGAGTGTCGTGCTGACTGTCCATGATGTGACTCCCTGTACACTCACCTTCTAGACAGAGTGTCGTGCTGACTGTCCATGATGTGACTCCCTGTACACTCACCTTCTAGACAGAGTGTCGTGCTGACTGTCCATGATGTGACTCCCTGTACACTCACCTTCTAGACAGAGTGTCGTGCTGACTGTCCATGATGTGACTCCCTGTACACTCACCTTCTAGACAGAGTGTCGTGCTGACTGTCCATGATGTGACTCCCTGTACACTCACCTTCTAGACAGAGTGTCGTGCTGACTGTCCATGATGTGACTCCCTGTACACTCACCTTCTAGACAGAGTGTCGTGCTGACTGTCCATGATGTGACTCCCTGTACACTCACCTTCTAGACAGAGTGTCGTGCTGACTGTCCATGATGTGACTCCCTGTACACTCACCTTCTAGACAGAGTGTCGTGCTGACTGTCCATGATGTGACTCCCTGTACACTCACCTTCTAGACAGAGTGTCGTGCTGACTGTCCATGATGTGACTCCCTGTACACTCACCTTCTAGACAGAGTGTCGTGCTGACTGTCCATGATGTGACTCCCTGTACACTCACCTTCTAGACAGAGTGTCGTGCTGACTGTCCATGATGTGACTCCCTGTACACTCACCTTCTAGACAGAGTGTCGTGCTGACTGTCCATGATGTGACTCCCTGTACACTCACCTTCTAGACAGAGTGTCGTGCTGACTGTCCATGATGTGACTCCCTGTACACTCACCTTCTAGACAGAGTGTCGTGCTGACTGTCCATGATGTGACTCCCTGTACACTCACCTTCTAGACAGAGTGTCGTGCTGACTGTCCATGATGTGACTCCCTGTACACTCACCTTCTAGACAGAGTGTCGTGCTGACTGTCCATGATGTGACTCCCTGTACACTCACCTTCTAGACAGAGTGTCGTGCTGACTGTCCATGATGTGACTCCCTGTACACTCACCTTCTAGACAGAGTGTCGTGCTGACTGTCCATGATGTGACTCCCTGTACACTCACCTTCTAGACAGAGTGTCGTGCTGACTGTCCATGATGTGACTCCCTGTACACTCACCTTCTAGACAGAGTGTCGTGCTGACTGTCCATGATGTGACTCCCTGTACACTCACCTTCTAGACAGAGTGTCGTGCTGACTGTCCATGATGTGACTCCCTGTACACTCACCTTCTAGACAGAGTGTCGTGCTGACTGTCCATGATGTGACTCCCTGTACACTCACCTTCTAGACAGAGTGTCGTGCTGACTGTCCATGGTGTGACTCCCTGTACACTCACCTTCTAGACAGAGTGTCGTGCTGACTGTCCATGGTGTGACTCCCTGTACACTCACCTTCTAGACAGAGTGTCGTGTTGACTGTCCATGATGTGACTCCCTGTACACTCACCTTCTAGACAGAGTGTCGTGTTGACTGTCCATGGTGTGACTCCCTGTACACTCACCTGCTAGACAGAGTGTCGTGCTGACTGTCCATGGTGTGACTCCCTGTACACTCACCTGCTAGACAGAGTGTCGTGCTGAATGTCCATGATGTGACTCCCTGTACACTCACCTTCTAGACAGAGTGTCATGCTGACTGTCCATGGTGTGACTCCCTGTACACTCACCTCCTAGACAGAGTGTCGTGCTAACTGTCCATGGTGTGACTTCCTGTATACTCACCTGCTAGACAGAATGAGTGTCATCCTGACTGTCCATGATGTGACTCCCTGTGCACTCACCTTCTAGACAGAGTGTCATGCTGACTGTCCATGGTGTGACTCCCTGTACACTCACTTCTAGACAGAGTGTCGTGCTGACTGTCCATGGTGTGACTCCCTGTACACTCACCTGCTAGACAGAATGAGTGTCATCCTGACTGTCCATGATGTGACTCCCTGTACACTGACCTTCTAGACAGAGTGTCGTGCTGACTGTCCATGGTGTGACTCCCTGTACACTCACCTTCTAGACAGAGTGAGTGTTGTGCTGACTGTCCATGATGTGACCCCCTGTACACTCACCTTCTAGATGGAATGAGTGTCGGGCTGACTGTCCATGATGTGACATCAGCACACGTGAGCACCAGCACATGTGAGCACCTGCATGCATGCACTCGTTAGCTCCCTCTTCCTGAGGATGGAATAATGCGCACCTCTGTACTGTATGTGAACTGCTTTGTGGAAACATAAGCACTTTCTCCCCCGGCTCCTTCGCAGGGTGTTTCATGATAGCAGCAGGAGACACTAAGGTGTGCTGCATCTAGGTAGGAGTCACAGGTGGAATGTGTGCCTTTCGTTCTATCTTCTGGAGATTGGGTTTCTTCGCTGCAGGGTGGCGCCTGACTCCTCCGTTCTGTTACTTATCACAAAGATGCTCAGTAGTTAAAGAGGTCAATGGAGTTGTGCTTGATAGTCCCCTCATAGTAGTCACACAGCCTAATGTTAGTGCAAATGCTCCTGCTGGAAAGTGTGCCTAAGAAATCTGTCTGATGACTCAAGTCTAGGCTGGCTAAAATACTGTGGTTTTCTTTCTCTTTTTTCAACAGAAACTTCACACATTTTCGTTTTATTTTAATAAATTCATTCTTTTACTGCTCTACTAAATCCTATCTTCTTTAAAATATTTGCTTAATCTGAGTACTTTTGCATTTTCTGTATCTCTTCTGTGTAGGACTATAATGATGAAATCAGACAAGCACAGCTCCAGGAGTTAACTTACTTGAATGGTGGTTCAGAAAATGCAGATGTTCCAGTGGTTCGAGGGAAATCTACTTTGCGTACTAGAGGGTTAACAACCCCAGCAATAACCAGGTGGGTTTAAGTAACTGACATTTTGTGCTTTGGTTTGAATGTTATGCTCTGCTATTGTACCATTGCGACGTCAGAATCAGGGGACTGATTTTGTCACAAAGAAATTGAACCTAAACTTAAGTATAGCCTGTATTACTTACTAGCTTATGACTTTAAACAAATCACTGTTCATTCTCACCTTAATTGCATTATTTCATAAGATGGAGCTTGTTTTCAGTGTCAGAACAGCAGTGATATAAAATCGAGAGCACGTCCCCTGTTGACTGCTGGCAGGCTCTTTCCATGGCTGCGGTGCTCTAAATGCCTGTACCGTTTTGTTCACTATAGTGTTCTGGGACTGCTGAAAATGACTGAGCTGTTCATGTATGCAAAATTTTGATCTCTGACTCTGAATTGGATAATTGCTTGCCAATAAGAGTAATGCTCTAAAGTGATTTTTAAAAAGCTGATGTGGGTCTCTCAGACATACTTGGGGGCTATTTTTGATCTTTAAATATATATATCAAAAGAAATAACTGTAAAAAACAAAGTATACCTTTGTTGTTGGTGTTGCATTTTGGAGAGCAGAGCGGGTCCCCTGTAGCCCGAGTGCTACTGCACCCTGAGTGTGGGCACCACCGGGCCCAGCTAGCTGTACAGACTTTCCCATTAAGCTGGTAAATGTAGGTTTGTTTTCCAGATAGACTGTTTGATGGGATTTAAAATAGCATTCTTTCATGTCTCCAACTTCATTTGGAGAATGAAGGCTGCTTCCTTTGAGTGTGCTACTTACAGCTGCTGCATATGCCACTTGCTGTGGCCTGGGTGTGCGTAGTGGCCTGCCACTTGCTGTGGCCTGGGTGTGCGTAGTGGGCCTGCCACTTGCTGTGGCCTGGGTGTACGTAGTGGGTCTGCCACTTGCTGTGGCCTGGGTGTGCGTAGTGGGCCTGCCACTTGCGGTGGCCTGGGTGTGCGTAGTGACCTGCCACTTGCTGTGGCCTGGGTGTCCGTAGTGGGCCTGCCACTTGCTGTGGCCTGGGTGTGCATAGTGGCCTGCCACTTGCTGTGGCCTGGGTGTGCGTAGTGGGCCTGCCACTTGCTGTGGCCTGGGTGTGCGTAGTGGCCTTCCACTTGCTGTGGCCTGGGTGTGCGTAGTGGCCTGCCACTTGCTGTGGCCTGGGTGTGCGTAGTGGGCCTGTCACTTGCTGTGGCCTGGGTGTGTGTAGTGGGCCTGCTGCTTGCGGTGGCCTGGGTTTGCGTAGTGGGCCTGCCACTTGCTGTGGCCTTGGTGTGTGTAGTGGGCCTGCCACTTGCTGTGGCCTGGGTGTGCGTAGTGGGCCCCTTCATAAAACGGGGGTCGGTAGGGGTTGCTGTTGGGTGAGTCTGCAAGGCACTTTGTAGGCAGCAGTAAACACATGGTGGTCATGTCCATTTCTTTTCCTCTTGGGTTTACTTGAAATCCTAATTACTATTTCCTACAGTTTCCAACGGCTACTGTGACTAATTGCCACAAACTCAAGGTCCGAAAGCAGTTGTATTGGATTTTTCTCACAGAAACAGGCCCGGTGTCCAGATCAGTGTCAGCAGACCAGGGGTGCGGTGCTGCAGCCCCTTGTTGCCTGCAGGCTCTGGGAGAGCCGACTGTTGCCAAGCTTTGTGAATTGTGGCCATGTGGCTCATTCCCTCTGTCTTCGTCTTCATACTGTCCTTCCTGTCTGTCATCTCTCCCTCTCTCCCTTTTGTAAAGGACATGTGACTGCGTGGAAGGGCCACCTGAGAAATCCCAGGTAATCGATCATTCCATCTTGAGATTCTTCATCAGAGCTGTAAGGGCCTCTTTTCTAAGTAGGGTAACCTGTACAGTTCCTGGGATTCCGGCTGCAGAGGGGTGGTAGGATTTACCGTACTCCATTCACCACACCATTCTTATCTTTTCTCTGACGGGCAGCCACCCCCCCACTATGTCCCAGTGAGAACAACAGGTTTAATAAGTATTTTTTAAAGTCTTGGGCTTGTGCTGTCTCTACATTGCTGTTTTATGTTGTCTGTTGGGCCTGCATGCAGAGCAGGTACTGTGCTTCCCAACCAGGGAATTGTCTCTGGATCCTTTGTGGACTGACATGTTTATCTTCAGAACTTTTCTCAAAAGGGAACAGAAAGCACATTCTGGTAACTAGACAGAAAAAGCAGCCTCACAGAATTGACCCTCATATGCTACCCTGACCTTCCTTTTCAGTGACATGGTAGATAGATATGGAGTTGTGGTCATGTGACATGCAACATTTCGGTCAGTGAGAGACAACAGACACAGTGACGGTCTCATTAGACTATAATGCAGCAAAAATAATTTCCTATAGCCTAGTGATATGGTCACCATGGTAACAGTGTAGTGTAATTTGTTACTCAGATGTCTGTGGTGGTGCTGCTATAAACAGAATGATTGTGCTTCCTGTTTGGAAAAAGTAGACTGTGCACAGCCCTGTACCCTCACTATGCAGGCTGTCTGTCATCTAGAGCTGTGCAAGTACACTGATATTTGCACACAACAAAATCTAAGGAGTTCCCGAGACCATTCATCATTAAGTGATACACAACTACATATGGGTACAGAAATAGATATTGCTATATTAGGATGTATGTATATAAGCTTGCTTTCTCTTCTCTCTTCTCTCTTCTCCTCTCTTCTCTCTTCTCTCTCCTCCCTTCCCCTCCCCTCCCCTCCTCTTCTCTTTCTTGGTCTTTTTGAGACAAGGTCTCCCTTTAGTCCCAGCCAGCCTAGAGCTCGCTCTGTACACCAGGCTGCCCTTGAACTCACAGAGATCCACCTGCCTCTGCCTCCTGAGTCCTGAGATTAAAGGCGTGCACACAACACTTGGCTGATTGCACTCCAGTATCAGAAAACTATCCTGAGCGGGCAGTGGTGAGGTTCATGTGTGAACATTCCAGTGATCCCCGTTCCCTGTGAAATCAGCGGGGAGTAGTCCCACAATGCAGATTGACTCATGCAACAAAGCAAGCAGCACATGAACATAAGAGGAGTTTTCAGTGGTCAGCACCGAAGGAGCCCCACGTGTGTTCTGTTAGGGACTCAAGAACTTTTATGAATTTACACTCTAATGGGGGAGAACCACGAAAAGGTGATCAAGACAAATTCAGTCTGATAATTATTACTGAGTAACCAAGACAGAGTGTGAAGAATAAGCTTCTGAGTCAGAGTAGTGAGTGACTTCAGAGAAGGGGACTGACTACAGGAGTGTGTGGAGACATTTAGAGTACATCCTGCAGTGGGGAGGACCGGGCAGGAGGAACTCTCAAGGAGAAGAACACACTCAAAGGTCCTGGGACACAGGACTGTACTGAGCAGCGTTGTGCTGCTTTAGCTGCCTAAATAATCCTCGCTCTGGTGGATCAGTGTTTCTTATTATGGCTTTGGTCTTTCCTGGTGTGTGCTTTATTTTTATAGAAATCTGGAACTGTGATCTGAGATGTAAATGTGTACAAAGAATAGACTGTTGGAAAATGTGACAAATTCTCCTAATTTGACCCTCTTTCACTTACAGGGGAAGAGGAGGAGTCACAGCCAGGCCTGTTGCAGTTGGTGTGCCCCGTGGGACACCAGCTCCCAGGGGAGTCCTTTCCACCCGAGGACCAGTGAGCCGGGGAAGAGGACTTCTCACTCCCAGAGCAAGAGGAGTCCCCCCTGCTGGGTACCGACCTCCACCACCACCCCCGACACAGGAGACCTATGGAGAGTATGTAAGTGAAGGCTAAGTCAGGTAGTAGCTCTGGTGGTCAGGTTGACCCAGTCCAGATCCTGCTGAAACCATATCCTCTGGTTCGCCTCACTGTAGATATTGAATATTCATTCTCAGCTCAGCAAATAGCTGTTGATTGCTAAACAGTAACTTAGTACTAGAGCGAGGATCAGCTCTTCTGTCAGGTAGCTTGAAGCTGAGGTACGAAGGATCTCAGCAGTGGGGAAGTGCAAGGTCAGGAAGAGAGCTTGTAAGCTGTTCCACAAGTTTACTAGAACATTCTTTCATATTCTGCTTCATGGATGATGCCTCTGAGTAATCCAGTCATTTGAAAATTGATTGCCTAAATATATGGAGATTGTTTCATTCTTAAATACGTCATTTTAAAGATATGCAGTTAAGTATAGATTTTTAGTAGAAGATCTTTTCAGTGAAGAAAATAAAAATTCCTATTTTTTATTGTTAGTTTTCTTCAATCATTCGTTAATTCTTTGATATATTTATAAACAACGTTAGACAAAGAAATACAGCTGTAAAAAGTGGGGCAGTAAGGAATTGTTTAAAGATAGATGCCAACCCATGGGATTCTTAGTAGAGCTTTCCAGCATCATAGGTATAAAAAATTAAAAGCAAGCAGTGATTGTTCATGTTAGTGGCTGAAGACATTGAAGCACGGTATGTGGATGAGTGGCAGGGAGAAGACAGACCTCCAGCAGCAGTTCATGCTTTCCTTTGTGGAGGTGACTTGCTAGGTAGGTACTGGACACCTCCTTGCACTGCTTTGAAGGTTGTTCTTATCCCTCCAGCCACCAAAATCCTCCTTAGTTTCCTCTGTGGCCACTTTGTCTTGTACACACTAAACTACTACAGTTCCGTAGATGTGCTGTGTGCTCTTAGGCTTCTCCTAGACCTTTGCTCATGCCACAGGCTTGGCCTTGGCCTGTCTTCCCATGTGTTACCTACCTTCTGTGACCCATGTCTCCATCCAGGCTTGGGTCAGCTCTTGCTGGAGAAACTCAAAGGCGACGATTGCTGATCTGTTGAGTGATTAAACATTACAACCATTGTTACATGTCTTTCCACCATAGAACTGGCGGGGCACGGATGTACAGCCGTTGTGTCCTTTTTCTTAGTGCAGAGCTCAGTACTGCAAATTCCTTAGCCAGTTCCCTGTTTGCCATTCAGAAGGATGTTGTTCTCCCTCTGTCTTTGTTTTTAATCTCTTCGAATTGCATGTGTTGCTGTTAGTGTTCTTACCACACTGGCAATGTGGCCCCTTCCTCCACACATGCTGCATATGTGAAAGGACTAGGGCATTCAGGAGGTAACACATAGCCTGTGATGCAGTTATTCCACTCGCTTACCTTGGCTTCTCGTAGGCAGACATGGTGGCAGGATGCTATAGAAATTTCCAGGTAGGAGATGTGAGAAACTGGATCTTGGAACTCATTTTACCATATAGTTGGAATGAGTTAAGCATTTTAACATTTGTTAGCCTCAGAATCCACATGTACTAATTCATCTACACTCAGTAAAGGTTGCTTAAATTCCTTCTGTGTGGGCCAGATGCACATATTCTTCTCAGTCTAGAAAGAAATACAACGAATAATTCAAGCAGCTCTTGTCCAGAGGAGGAAGACATAGCAGGTGGGTCTTGGAGTGTTGGGGTCACTGGTTTCCGGAAGCTTTTGTTTCCTTTGTTTTTCAATTTTTGATAATGAGAAAACAAGTGAAAATACAAATATTTTGCCAAGAGGGTCACTTTGTTTTGCATCACCTAATGTGACTACCATGGTAAAGGCTGTAGAAGATTACTTGGATTCTTTTTCTTTTTTTTTTTTTAATTTTATTTATTTTTGTATGTGTATGAATGTAGTGTCTGCATGTAGGTTTGTGCACCCGTGTCGTGCAATGCCTCGGAGGTCAGAAGAGGGCGTCGGATTCCCCTGGAACTGGAGTTAAAGACGGTTCTCAGCCGTCATGTGAGTGCTGGGGATCGAACCGGGTCCTCTGCAAGAGCAGTTGGCACCCTTAACCGCTAGGCCATCTCTCCAGCCCACTTGGATTCTTTTTCAAGGAGCAAGGGAGAGATGTAGCATCCAAGGAAAAAAGGAGACTTAACAGCTTGATGCTGCACTGCGGACTGGCTCTCCAAGCACTCACTGTGCGATGTTGTACACAGTCTAGGTAACTCCATTTTGTTTTGTTAATGGTCAAACCCTGGCCCAGAAAAACCAGTTCAGGGAGAGCCAGCTGGTTATCTTGACCCTTGTACTCCCCTATCCACAGATGTTTTGTGCAGCCTGTTAACTATGCTATCTTTTGTAAGTGTTTTATAATGGCCTACAGCCTGTCCATGGCTTATCTTAGCTTTTGTAATCCTGCAGCAGGCAGGAACTGAGGTTTTGGTTATTATATTGTCTGACTGCTCTTTCTCAGAAAAATTCACCAGGGTATGGTATTTGGCCTTATAAGCATAATCCCAGCCTGCTAAGTTGGCTAATTGGAACCTGGAGCCTGAGTGCTCTTTTTTCTCAGTGGTCTCAGCACCGGAACAGCTGCCTGGAGCTGTGACTGCACATGGGGCCCTGCTGCACCATGGTGTTGCCTCTAGTCACTGACAGCTCCAGTTTCCATTGTGGGCTAATTTGCCTGGAAGGCACCAACTGCTACACAGAGGAGATGGTGCCTGCCTTCCAGACACACTTAAGGTGGAATAGCGGGATGCAGGAACTGCCTTCCTCCAGGTGAACCTTGCTGTGAAGGGTTCTGATCACAAATATAATCACTTAAATTAGCATCTGTTATTCATTGGAATACCTTTTCAGATTTATAGCTGTTTAGTTTCCTTTCAGTTGCTGTGACAAACACTCTGTGCGATTCCAACTTGGGGAGGAAAGGGTTTATTTGACTCAACATCTCCTGGGTCACAGTTCATTATTGAGGGAGCCCACCATAGGAACTCAGGGCAGGAACCTGGAGGTAGGAACTGAATGAAGCACAGGCCATGGAGGAATGCAGCTTTCTGGCTTGCTCCTCTGGCCTGTGTTCAACCTTCTTATCCAATGTACAACAACCTGCTTAGGAGTGGTACCATCCACAATGGGCTGGGGTCCTCCCACATCGCTCATCAATCAAGACAATACTCCACAGATGTGGACACAGGCCAGTCCAATGGAGCCAGTTCCCCCAGTTGAGGGCCCCTCAACCCAGGTGTGTCAAGTTGATACTAAAGGTATCCAGCACAATAGCCAATCTGAATGGTTTTCCCCACTTGGCAAATTCTCAAAACAGTGTGAAAGCTCGAGTATCTGTCTGCACACTGGAACGCAAACATCAGAGGTACCTGGTGCAAAGGAGGGAGAGCACAGCTCCGCCCCCGTCCAGGCCTCACATCAGCGGCTGTCCCCTGCTGACCTTCCCCTGCTCTCTTGACCCAATTGGAATTTAATGTCCTGATTCCAGGCAGTTGGATGCAGCTTGGCAGTCTGGTATGTTTCTAGACAGTGGCCATTGGCTTAACTGTTTGAAGGCCTGATGGTTTAGCTCTGCATCGTTGGGAGAAGATATTTACAGAAAGAAACAACAGTGGAAATAAGCAGCCCCAAACTGGGTGTTTCATTTTCTTTAGAGAAGGTACTCTACAAAATATGGATTTAGAATGCAAGAGTCCTATTAATTATTCATCCAGGTAGTCCATTGAAATCAAGTAAGCACATACGAGATTCTGACCTTGCCTCCCCTCCTCCACTTACCTTTTATTTTCCAGGAGGTGATACAACACCTTTAGTAAATGTTTACTAAATGAATGGAAGTGAAGGGGTGCACACTGGAGGAAGACCGAGTTTTAGAGAATTGCCGTCTGTGCCCCACTCGGCCAATGTGCCTGTGACATCACAGTTGATACTTATTTTCTGTGTGTGTCCTAACTTACATTGAGCTGTGGAGAACAAGCCTTAGTGTCTCCCCTCTCCTCAGATCTCTGACTTCCATGGGAAAGGGGCTGAGTCCTCATTAGTTTTTCTCTAGCCACTAGCACAGGTCTGGCACACTTCATAAATATTTCCTAGCTCAACAGCCCTCCCCAGAAACTGGGTAAGTTTCTTTAATGGAAGTGTCTGTCCTCTACTACTCAACAATTTTCTGTTTTAAGACACCCTGTGAATGAAAATGGAGGACTGTTAGGAACAGTGGGGTGAAGATTATAATGAACCAAAAATCCAGAATTAAAACAGACTTTTTACTATTTAAGAATTTCAGAACATCCATATCTCTGAGAAGAATATATCATTCATTTGCAACTCAGAAATGTTGGGGTTTTTTTCATGGTTGATATGTATATCCAGATCTCTGCATATTGAACTAGCAGGAATCATTTTGTACTTTGTAAGAGTCGGTAGTGATTGCGGTACTGATTGCGGTAGTCATTCCGGTGGGCTTGCTTTTGAGGTCCGTTGACCAATAGTGCAGGGGGACTGCATGTGACTGGATACTGATTTCTTAAGTCTGTGAGATAAGAAAATACCATCATTGTTCTTGGTAGCTACTCTTTCTATAAATTTTCTGATTTTTCAATTAAAACTTAAAAGAAATTTTAAAGATGTCCTTGAGGCTAGAGACGACTTAGCTGATTTACATAGCATCATGAAGCCCTCATTTTGATCTTTAGCATTATAATAAGTAAATAAAGAAATAAATCTTACATTCTTAAATATTCTTACTGATTAAAATTTTATTTCTATATAACTTGTTTGATTAAATTTAACCAACTCAGTTTACTTTTTTTATCAGCTGAAATAAATTTTAACGTTGAGCCAGTTACTCAGCATTAAATGTGAATTAGGAACCCCTAAATCATGAACCACATTCCCGTGACCTGTGGGACAACTGGTATCTCCGACAGCTGAGGGAATGAAACTCAGGACAGTAAAGTAACTCGTCCAGCAATTCACGGTACATAACACAGCTAAAGCTCAATGTGCTTTTCCTACTCTTTTTTTTTTTTTTTTAATAATTTTTAATTGACATTTTGTATATTTCATATATTATTTTTCATTCCGATTTGGATACCTTCCCCTCTCCCTGCCCCTTCCCCTACCCCAGTTCATGCATTCTGCCATACATGTCTTACATCTTCTCTCAGTGTTTCCAAGGATTTTTTTTTCTGCAGAGGCTTGTTGTTTTGAGCAGAATTTATCTGTATTAGTCAGTTCTTTGACCCAGTCCTTATGCCCACATAAACAACACATATGTATCAAAATTATGACCTCTGGGAATAAACTTTGTTAATTCCTAAATATGTTTTGGGATTCACATTTTTCCCTTTAATTTTATATTACTCTAGAATATGAATACATATCTTCTACCCATATATGGTAATTATAATGTGTGAATATAAGTGGTAGGTGAATTCTAGAGCCAATAAGAGATTCACATTATAAGAGCACAGTTGCTTTCAGATACAAAGAAATATAATAAAGTTGCTCAGCTTGGCTGCCAACTGGGGATTTGGTGTCAGCATCCACAAATGAGGGAAACCATTTGCCTTTTTTTCTCATTTTAACATTAATTTGGATTTACTATTTGAAATTATTATTTCTAATGTCAAAGGTGCAAAGGAATCATGCAATCATGCAGTTGCTTATTTAAATAAAAAAATGTGGGACGAGAACTCTTCTTTCCGTGCCGCACACCCTACATGCTGCTTTGTTGAAAAGGCATGTCTGGGGGGCTGGAGAGTTGGCCTAGCGGTTAAGAGCGCCGACCGCTCTTGCAGAGGACCCGGGTTCGATCCCCAGCACCCACATGGCGGCTGGGAACCGTCTGAAACTCCAATTCCAGGAGAACTCCAGTTCCAGGGGAATCCGACACCCTCTTCTGACCTCCGCGGCATTGCATGACACGGGTGCACAAACCTACATGCAGACAGTACACTCATACACATACAAAAATAAATAAAATGAAAAAAAAAAAAAAAGAAAAGGCATGTCTGGATTGTTGAGAGGGCCCACAGTCTTCATAAATGTTCCAAAATAGAAAGGTATTGGCATGTTGAGGTCCAAGAAAAACAGGGTTTATAGATATGTTGTAATTATTTCTACTAAATAGTTAACTCATCAGAAATGTGCTTTGTTAGCCCAAATGAGGATACCTGCCTGGTCCTGGCAATTGGATAGGTTTTTCTCTAGGTGAGCTTATGGAGATCTGATCGTCTTTAATTGATCCATGTGTTCAGCAAAGTCACATTTGCAAAGGACCCTGGGTGTCCGTCATTGGAAAAACTGCTGTTAGATAGTTTATGTGCTTGTGCCCCAGTGGTATGAGCAAGAGCCTTGGGTGGAGCTGGTAACCACAGCCAGCGCAGGAGCCTCTTGGCAGGCAGACTTGACTGGATGCAACCCACACCCCAAGAAAACCAGGAAGCCCATCATCTTTTGCCCCAATTCAGAAAGTAGTTAATGAGATTGTTTTCAGTCACGTCAATACATACTAGGTCTTCCACTGTACTTTTAAAGTAGAAAAATTATCCATAGTTGCAATAACAAAAGATGTGGATCTTTTGTACAAGAATAAGTCCCTTTCTTCAAATGACTCTGACTCATTACTTATATCCAAATAATTAAGTAACTGAAAAATATATTAGTATTAATGTATAATATATTCATGGGAAACATTTTGATTCAGAACATCAGTTTGACCGTGCAAAATGACAGGCCTGGCAGAAACAGCTTTGCTGCACAGTGCGGCTTTTTGCTCTTGGGTCACAATCAAAGTGAACTGCAGAAGTGTGAACAGACTCCATGCTTGCACTTCCATCATGTTCCGTATCCCTAAAGGACCTTGTCAATCCCTTGCAACTCAGAAACTGCAGCTTTTCTTTTGTTGGTGTAATCAAATGCTTATGTGGTACTAACTTCTGACTTCTGATTATGTTATTTTTCTGCCTTCCTCAGTATTTTTTGTACCACACATGTGGGCTCTTTGCCACACAAACTCTGGTAGTAGTTATCTGATAGTTTCTTCAGTTCTGACACAAGCTACCTGAAGTTTACATAGACCCTACCGGTTACCATCCCACAAGAGCAATCCCTACCCCTACCCCATTTCAAAATCCAGCCTTGGATTTTGAGTGACAGGTTACTTGACTATCCTCAGTTTTGGTCTGACATAGCTACATGCTGTAACGGCTGATAACCATCTTCCTCAAGTTCATTATCTGCCTAGGTGTCTCAAAATTCAGGCTAAAAACTGACTTACTGTGTTGCTGACTTGTTATTGTGAGCATAAGTTAACTGCTCTAAAAGAAGAAGCAAGTTATTTGGAACCAAATATGGGTGATCGTGGCCTTAGAGCATGGATTCAAGCTATGCTGCAGGACATTTTCCACAGCGGCAAAGGAACATGAAGTGTCATAGCCAGAGTGTAGATGCGCCATCACTCCCTCCCACATAGGGAGAGAGTACTCTTGTGAAGTCTCCATGCCTTCAGGTTGAGAATGAGTGTCCGCCTGACTGTTCTGTCCGAATGTTGAGCCACTTCCACCTCCTGCTTGTAGCAAGTCAGTGTGCAGGCTTCCATCTGTACAAGTCACAGCTACTCATCCACTCAAGGACCTTGAATACCATGTGCCTTTCCACGTGCTCCTGGTTTTCTTTACATGTTCTTTCCTGTTTTACCCATGCTGCCTCTCTCTACTGTTGACTCCTCCAGTTGTGGAGCCTTTCTGTCCTCATCAGGCATTGTTAGTGTCAAAGGGAAAAATGACTACAATTGAGTTTGAAGGTCCAAATTGCCTTTGTTTTCAATTCAACAATTGAACAGTCCTTTATCCCACAAAATAGAGTGAGTGTCCAATGAGCCAAGCCAAAGAGATTGGTTTTCTACACAGAAAAGAGCTGAAGAAAGCAGAAACACAAAAGGAAAAGCAAATTGGTCATTTCAAAGTGACTTTCTTTATAAGCTGACTTGAGAGACACAGAACGATACAAAACTAGCTAGCACCTTCTTCTGGCAGGATGAAGGCCAGGGGAGCTTCATGCTAAGTGATGCTGGGCTGTTTAGGAACATCTGCCTATTTCTCTCTAATTGTGGCTTTTTCACAAGGTTATATAAATAGTTTAGTTCCATCTTGGTCTCAGAAGTTGAGCATGAGTAACTAACTGCATTTTTACCTCTAGTCAAGGCCACGTTAGTAGTTTAAGGCCCAGGGCTCCTGAGGTCTGTGACCAGCCTCACATCATGTCTGTCCCTCAGCACTGGCAGTGGCCATGGTTGTCTCCAGGGACTCTGGGTTCCTTTCAGACAGGAGAGACAGATCTTTTGTTTTATCTCGTCCTACCAGGGCCTTTGGCAGGGCCTGATAGTGTGTAGATGGCACCGGAGTGGACGCAAAGTAGAGAACTTCTGATCACTGTGTCAGGCTGAATGTGCATACAATTTCCTACATTCTTTTTTTTTTTAAACAATCTTTTTTTTTTTTTTTTATGTGTATGAATGTACTGTCTGCATGTAAGTTTGTGCACCCGTGTCATGCAATGCTGCAGAGGTCAGAAGAGGTTGTCAGACTCCACTGGAACTGGAGTTAAAGACGGTTCTCAGCCGCCATGTGGGTGCTGAGGGATCGAACCCGGGTCCTCTGAAAGAGCAGTCGATGCTCTTAACCACTTGGCAATCTCTCCAGCCCAATTTCCTACATTCTTAACAAAGTAAACTCGAGTATCTCAAATCAGTTTTAACAAACATAGTCCATGTGATGAGCCAAGAACTATGAAAGACAGGTATCGTTTAATGAAGTCTGATGTTCTGAGAAACAGAATGTGCATCGCTTCTCTTCTCCCCCCGCCCCTTCCTCTGACCATCTATTATGTTGTATGCAAATCATTTAACCTTTCTGGGATTGAGATTTGTTTTAATTTGAAGATGGTGCTGATGCTGTAGCTAGCAGATCTGCAGGTCACTCTACATGTCTGCTACTTTGCCCAGCTTGAAAATTCTGTAAGGGAGTGTTTTCTGTTGAAACTTGGCTTTTTTAACAACTGGCAAAAAAAATTTTGTGATAAGAAATGAATTTCATCACATAGAAATCTTGATTTTGAAAAGAAAATGACAATGTAAATAGCAAACATTTTAATGAAGGTAGAAGCAAGTAAAAGTGACCATCTGTGCTTACCATCTCAATGGGTTTTGAGACATGAATTATTTCTGTGTGTGTGTGTGTGTGTGTGTGTTTTACCCATACATGTATGCAGTGCATGACTTTGTGGTACATGTGTAGTGGTCAGAGGACAACTTGGTGTCATCGGTTCTCTCCTTTACCATGCGGATCTTGGGGATCAAACTCAGGTTGTCAGTGTTATAAACAAGTGCCTTTACCTGCTGAGCTATTTTACCTGCCCAAGTATTGCTGGCAAAAAGTCAGATTTGTTTAAAACTTGTACTTGTTATCCTTACCACTTGTAGAAAAATTAAATTAAACCCCTACCTCTCACCCTGTACAAAAATCAACTGCAAATGGATCAAAGACCTCAATGTGAAACCCAAAACTCTGAAGATGATAGAAGAAAAAGTTGGCAGCAACTTACAAGACATAGGTGTAGGAAAAGACTTTCTAAATCAGCAGCTGCACAGGAAATCAGGTCAACAATTGACAAGTGAGATCTTATTAAATTCAAAAGTTTCTGTACAGCAAAAGAGACAATCAGGGAAGTGAAGCAAAAACCCACAAAGTGGGAGGAAACCTTCACTGCAGATACATCTGATAGAGCATTAACTTCCAGAATATATAAACTACTCAAAAAATGAAGAAAGAAAACAAATGACCCACTCAAAAGATGGAGCAAAGAGCTGAACAGAGACTTCACAAGTGAGGAATTAGAGATGGCTGAAAAACATCTTAAAGTGTTCGTCACTAATAATTAAGGAAATACAAATTAAAACCACTTTAAGATATTATCTCACTCCAATAAGACTGGCTAAGATCAAGAAAACAAATGATACCAAGTGCTGGAGAGGTTATGGGGAAAGGGGAACACTCATCCACTGCTTGTGGGAATGTAAACTCGTACAGCCACTATGGAAAGCAGTGTGGAGAACCCTTGAAAGACTTGGAATGAACTTGCCACCTGATCCAGCCATACCACTCCTGGGTATGTACTCACAAGACTCATCTTACTGCAGAGATACATGTGCAGCCATGTTTATTGCAGCTTTCTTCACAATAGGGAAGAGCTGGTACCAACCCAAGTGCCCCTCAACTGACAAGTGAATAGAGAAAATGTGGTATATCTACACAGTGGAGTTCTATGCAGCAGTAAAGAAAGATGACATCATAAAATTTGCAGGTAAATGGTTGGAGCTAGAAGGTATGCTAAGTGAAGTAACACAGTCCCAGAAAACAAGTGACAAATGGTATCCCTCATCTGTGGATGCTAGCACCAATTACCTAATTGTATGGCAAACTGAGCAATGTTAATGTGATCTGAAAACATCTGTGCTCTTATATTGTGAATCCCTTAAAAAAATAAATAAAAATTACCCCCCCCCAAAAAATAAAAGACCCAAAAAGCCTACCACCTGACCCAGCCGTACCACTTCTGAGAATATATCCATCAGACTCTTCCTACCACAGAGATACATGCACAGCCATGCTTATTGCAGCTCTCTTCACAGTAGCAAAGAGCTAGAACCAACCCAAATGCCCCCCAACCGACAAGTGGATAGGGAAAATGTGGTACATCTATACAATGGAGTTCTATGCAGAGATAAAGAAAGATGACATCGGGGCTGGAGATATGGCATAGAGGTTAAGAGTGCCGACTGTTCTTGCAGAGGACCCGGGTTTGATCCCCAACACCCACATGGCAGCTAAGAACCGTCTTTAACTCCAGTTCCAGGGGATGCCCCCTTCTGACCTCCATGGCATTGCACGACATAGGTGCACGAACCTGCATGCAGACAGTACATTCATACACATAAATAAAAAATAAAATAAAGATGACATCATGAAATTTGCAGGTAAATGGATGGAACTAGATTATTTTATGCTAAGTGAAGTAACACAATCCCAGAAAAACAAAAGATGAATGGTATCCCTTATCTGTGGATGCTAGTACCAAGTACCTAGTTGTAAGCCAAACTGAGCAGCATTAATGTTATATCCCTCATGATCTGAAGACAACTGTGCTCTTGCATTGTGAATCCCTAAACAGGTTCTAGAGCTGACCTAACATTTATTTTCAGACCTTGGGTTTTTGGTATATGATGGAGGTTATGTGTGCATCTTTTAGAGAAATACAGGATTAAAATGGAAATGTGCAAATCAAGAAATACATGGAAATAACATACAGTTTATTTCCAAAGGATAAAATTTAATATAGGTTCAATGGAATAGGCTGGTGCAACTTAGCCTTTCTGGGTGCTTAATGACCATACTTAACACCCATACCAATTTGGCCGAGGGACCTAAGGGATAACTTTGTTCCTTGCCCTCAGAGGTCAACCAAGTCTCAGGGGATTATGCATGGGGGCATCTCTCGAAATGCCCTGCTGCCACACCAACTCCAGCGTTGTCTGTGTGAGTAATGACGAAAGTCGGGAGATATGTGTCTTTCGAAGCTAAGCTCCCTGGTGGTCCCTGGCAGAATGCTCGGCCTTAGCTTCCAAGATCACAACGCGCTACAAAGATGTTATGCTTTTTGAGTATTGGACTTCGCACACTGTCTTTTGATTCTTTTCCTGAGTTCAGCACAACCTCAGTCCCAGACAAGGGACAGTTAAATGTGTCTGGAAATAAATCAGGTGAACAGAAGCTTCATGAACCTAAACAAAACCATACAGAGAAACAGTATCTAAAGGCTCCTTTGTCCTAGAAGTCCCCACAAAGATATTATGAATGAAAAACATTACACTGAGTGATATCATAGGTCAGTTACAAATAATAAAAGCGTTTTTCCAGATTTAATAAGAATAAAGGCTCAGTTCCTTAAGCAAGAAGCTACATCTGATAAAATTAGTAAAATAGAAGTCTTAGTTACAGTTATGCATTTTAAAATGTAATAGTTAGAGGCACGTGGCGGGCTTCTCCTTTAGGAAAAACAGAACTAATTAAGAGGCTTTCCAGGCCTTGGTTTGAATTACAGCCTAAAGATAACAAAGCAGCCTTGGGAGGACGAGCTCCAGGAAGGATGAAAATAAACCAAATTGGAACTTCAAAGAGAAACAAAGTCTCACATCTCATAAGACAAACTGTTCAGGGTTTATGGTTTTATGACTACTGTTTTGTTGCTTATTTCCCCTGCCAAGACGGCGTGAGCAGTATACCATGTGTAAGCGCTTTTGATTGATGTGTAAATTTATCTGGCTTGCTGTCCTTGGAAAACCAGGTGTGAGTTCCTTTAGCAATGAGCCTTTTGTGGTATAAAAACTTTGACTTGCTCTCAGTAAAGTGCACCAGATTCAAGACCACTGTGGTGTCATGTCTGTCTATACATCGCTGAACCTGTGCCCTCCTATCCAAGACCCTGTTTCCCGCAGTCAGAGGAAACCCCCCGCTGGGACAGTCTGCGGCACCCTGCAAATGTGGGTCACTAGTCTTCCTGTTCAAGGAGGTCTTGGAGAGCCACTAATGGACTTTAGCCAGTGTCCAGTCTATAAAGAGGAAAGTCTGCTCATGCTTCAGAAAAGGAAGCCTGGTCTAGCAAGACCTGATTTTTGTGGATGGAACTGGTAAATGAAAAGCTGAAAGGAGTAAGGCACTCCCACCTTCCTCCCCCCCAAAAAAACCCAGAGAGACCCCTGAGGACCAGATCCTTAACTGACCTTGAGAAAACAAAAACCTTGGTTAATCTGGGCTAACTGTGTGCCCTTAAGCATCCAAAAGGAAAGTACAACCAGATATAAATAATCAGTAAGACTAGAGAAACTGTACTGCAGACATAGAACTTGAGATCTTAGTAAAAAGACAAAAAGAAAAAAGAGAAAGTGCTGTTGTTTGGCCTGTCTTCAATTCTTACTAGCAAGTGCATCTACTCTGTGGCTGCCACCACTTTTGGCACTCCTCAGAGACATGAGACACAGCTTTGTAACCTTCCAATATGGACTTAGGACTCATGTCTCTCCAAGAATCCTCCAAACCTTCAATGCCAGATGGGGACTACTGAGATACCCAGCTTGTGGACTATATGGCCAAGGGGATGTCATCCTCATCAGAATATACACTGCCATTGTTGGACTACCTGGGTTGTATCATGGAGGCCAGTGCAGGGGGATCAAGACAGGGCGCGTGCTTACTGGACTTCATTTGGGGGTCCATGAGAGGGTAAAACTCCAATGTGGAGCAAAAGTGCAGGATTGATGGTTGTTTGGGATTTCCAAGGAGGAATCTTCGAGCACTTCCTTAAGGAAAACATGACATCTTTAAGGAAAAAAAAAATCCTCCAATTCAAGTGATATGTGTATGTATGTATGTATGTTTATATTTATGTGTGTGTGTGTGTGTGTGTATATATATATATATATACATACTGTAGCAATACAAGTTGGAGAGATCAACAACAAAAGAACTGGAAAAAAACTGGAAAGACTCAGAGAAAGATGCAGGACATGTATGGCAGAGTGCAGGGACTCGGGTGGGGTGGGGGGCATGGAAAGGGAAGCGATTTTAGATTCCACTGAGAAATGATGTATGACCTATGGAAAAAGTTTAGTAACAATAAAAAATGAAAAATAAAAGATAGTAAGCTGAAATTGTATGAGAAATTCAATCATGTTATTCTTATCTGGCTCATTTAGTTATGATTAACTCAGCTTTCCAGTCTAGGTAACTTTTTTCCCATTCTCTAGTATCCCTGGTGTCTTAATATGGTCCCCTCTTAGCCTTTGGGGTTAGTCCCTGAGTGAGAGGTGCTGAGGTGGGGCAGTGGAGGTGCAGTCCTACAAGTTGGTAAGAATATTAAAGTTCCTTCAGCAGGTATTTGGTGTGTTTTTATTACCCAGACATAGCATGCTTATTGGACAGAACAGGAGCTTGTCCTGAAATGGCCTCGTGTGTATGCCTTGCTTACTTGGTAAATGCCCAGGGAAGGCTGTATCCACCAACTATGGAGACATCCAAGGCTGCTGCAGTCTGTGGCACAGCTCTGTACAGCACAACTGAGAACATCTCACCCAGGAACCTCCCTCCAGATCCTGGGATCGGAATTGCCAGGATCTGGCCAGTAGTGCGTGGTGTGTGCTGATGTCTCCCTAGACAGCTGTGTGCCTAGCCAGAGCAGCACCTCCGCTGTGCCTCATCAGAGGAGCAAGGACAGCTCACCAAGCCTGGGATTAGCGGTGAGCCAAGGGCACCAGTGACTTCCAAGAGCAGTGTGTCTAGACCAGGAGCTGAGCCCAGAGTCTCTGGTCCCTAGTCTGAAGCTTTTATTTGCAATTTTTTTATTTGTAAATAATATTATGGTCTGGGAGAAATGAGAAAATGAACAGAAGAGTTACAAGAACCAGAGCCAGAGGCAAAACTGTAAGTGTACAGCAAGGTATAGCTGCCCTCTGTCTCCACCCCAGCCGCGCCGCTCCCCTTACTGTGTCACTAACTGAAAAGATAAGATGCCCAGCTTCCTCCAGGATGCTCTGGTAAAACCTGAGCCTCGAAGGCCAGTGAAGAAGTCTGCGCTCTAACTGTCACAGTGTACTGATGTCTGAACTGATTCCAAACAGTTGTTTAGAAACAGCCATGGAATTGCAGAGCCACACAGTCTTTTTTTTTTTTTTAAACATAAAACTATTTGATTTTTTGAGAGTTTCATACAATGTGTTTTTGAAAATATTCTCCTCTTTTCCAGGCCTCCTAGATTCACTCACACCTCCTCACCTTCCCAACTTTGTGTGTGTGTTTTTTTTATGCTTTATTTGATGTTTTGTGTATTTCATATATCATTTCTCAGTTCAGTTTAGACATATTCCCCTTTCCCTTCCTTTCACCCCACCCCAGATCATGCATTCTGCCATAACTGTTCTGCATCTTTCCCTCAGTCTTTTTTTTTTCTTTGTATATTTAGGAGTTCACATTTTCCTCCTTTAATTTTACATTACTCTAAAATATGAATACTTACTTTCCACTCATATATAGTAATTACAGAGTCTGAAAGTAAGTGGTGGATCGATTCTAGAGCCAGTTAAGAGATTTACATTATGGCAACATAGTTGCTTTCAGATAAAGAGAAATATAACAATAATGTTCAGCTTGCCTTTCATCTGGGGACGTGGTGTCAGCATCCACAGATGAGGGAGTCCATTCGCTGCTTGTTTTTCTGGGACTGCGTTAACTTCACAGCATAATGGCTTCCAGTTCCATCCATTTACCTGCAAAGCTCATGATGTCATCTTTCTTTACTGTTGCATAGAACTCCATTGTGTAGATGTACCACATTTTGTCATCCACTTGTCTGTTGAGCATTTGGGTTGGTTCCAGCTCTTTGCTATTGTGAAGAGAACTGCAATAAACAGATGTGCATGCATCTCTGCAGTAGGATGAGTCTTGTGGATATATACCCAGGAGTAGTATGGCTGCGTCAGGTGGTAGGCTCATTTTGAGTCTTTTAAGGGTTCTCCACACTGCTTTCCTTAATGGTTGTACAAGCTTACATTCTCACTAGCAGTGGATGAGTGTTCCCCTTTCCCCAGAACCTCTCCAGCATTTGGTGTCTTTTGTTTTGTTGATCTTAGCCAGTCTTATAGGAGTGAGATGATATCTGAGAGTAGTTTTAATTTGCATTTCCCTAATTATTAGTGATGTCTTTATTAATCTTGTCCTTGATTTGGGAATCGAGAAACCAGTGTGCTCTGCAACTTTCTTAATGAGAGAAAAGGCTGCTGCCATGTGCTTGGTGCCCGGAACCCACTCCCTGCCCTGTAGAGTGCTCCTCCCAGGATGTCTTCTCAGCTAACGGAGCTGTTTAAAGATCAGAGAGACTTCTGACTAGGAAGAAGCAGAGGTCCGAGCCCTGTCACATGAGCTGACATGCTCTTAGCCTGTTCTCTTGCTTTATGGCCCATCAAGGCTGTCCAGAATGCCAGTCGTTTTGAGGGGAAATACCACTGCTAAGTAGTCTCCTGACCTGTCGCTTGGGAACAGAGTCCACCTCTTCCTGCCTGTGATGGGCATGAGCTCTTCTGAGAGACTCTGATCTTCAGGGAATCACAGCACACAGTGTGTAATGTCCCTCTTAGTCCTTAGGCTAGTCTTCCTGTGAAGAGTCAGGAAGATAGAGTCCTCTTATGGACAGATACGGGGATTTTGTGCTGATGGGGACTTCACTGAGCAAATTTCTCTAGTACAGCGACTACTGGCATCATTTTTAACAATTAACTAATCTCTAAACTGCTTCAATTATCTTGTTTTCCATAGTGAAAATTCTAATTAAAACAGAGCAGATTGTGAAAAGGTTATTTATGAAATTGCATTTTAAATGTGATTTGAGAAGCCTAGGGACACCTTATTTTAGACAAACATGAATGTGTTCAGATGTTTTAGATGCATTTTACCAGAAGCAAGAATCAGAGCAGCAGTCAGAGCATGCGGAGAGTCTGTCAGGAGCCTGCAAGTCCGTCTTTGCATAAACTGCTCGAATGATTGACTTATTTATTAAAAATATTTTTATTGCGATTTTGTACATTTCATATCACAGTTCTTTTTCTTCGCCAGTGTTCATATAACAGTTCTTAACTAATTTTAAATCCCCTCCCCCACCCATACCGCCACTAACACCCCCACCACCACCACCACCATGCGTCATACACTCTGCCATACGTGCTAAGTCCCATTCGGTCATGCACTTTACCCAGATGTCCTCTGGTGCAGTTTCCTCCTCTGCAGTCTATTCAGCCTGTCTAGGGATTCTATGGAAGGCCCCCTCTCCCTCATCCAGACGTAATCAGTGTCCAACAGTCCTCAGGTTAGGGCCTGGCCAGCACTCACTTCTCTCACACCATTCTGAAGTCTTGTCTGACTGAGTTGGCATGGGTCTTGTGCGGGACATCTCCATTGCCACAAGTTCCCACGAGCCAGTGGCCTGAAAGCCTTTGTTTCCCTGTGTTCCTGGACCAACCCACCCCAGCTCTTAAAATATTTCTGCCCCTTCTTCCAAAATGGTTCGTGAGCCATGGTGGGTAAATTTACTGTAGGAGTCCTGTCCAAGTGCGCGCACTGCCGACTCCTCCTCTAAACGCAGCCGGCTGTGGCCTTCTGGATGCAGTGCGTGCACTCTATTGTGCAAGGAAGCTTCGCTGCTGGGAGCTGGGGGGTGCACTAGTATTCTCTCCACCTCCTGTTCACTATGTTCCATGAGACTTAGGTGTAGAGGTTCCACTGTAGATGTGTCACCGAGAGGTGGGCATCTCTGTGTCTGACCAGTTGTGGAGCTCTTCAGTAGCCTCCATCTTTTGCAAAAAAGAAGCTTCTTTGATGAGTGGCGTATTCTATATGTATCTGTAAATATAAGGATCTATATTTAGGATATGGTAAGAAATTTCATTGGTATAGATAAATGACACGGCTATAGTTTTCTCTCGGATCTGTGACCTCTCCAGCCATGTGTATTTGTCTATATTTACAGTGCCACCCATGAGTACTCTCCCACTGAGAGGGCTTTAAGTCCGACTAGATAGTTACTGATTACCCCAGATAACAGTGCCACCACTGCATCACTAGAGGTAGTTTGCTATGCTAGTTGTTGTGGTTATTCTGCTTTAGGACTGAGTTGACTTATTTTAGAAATATAAAATCATAAGAAATAACTCCAGATTGTACATACAAGTATAGATGCAAGTAGGGTCCAGCAGACAGCTCTTCTTCTGAGTTCTTTCAACTTGGAATAACCCTTGTGCTGAAGTGTCAGATCTGCCAGTGGCAAGCCTGGTCTCCAGCAGTTAGCCTTGTGTTTGGTCTGCTCTTAGCCTGCTTTCCTGTAGGTGCTCAGCCTTTTGCATGGAGGCATGGTTATCTTGCTTGAGGTCATCTTACAGTGACATGATCTTTCCTGCTTGTTTCACAGTACATAGTAAATTACTGCTGGTAGACATTATGTCCCATTTCATTGTCAGGGCCAGTGTCTATGGAGGATTCAGTGTTTGGTTTCTTGATACAGAGACCAAACACAGTTGACCTTCAGGATAATAGCACATATAACAGCAGTATAAACATGTACACAGGATATCTAGAGGAGGCGAAAGACAGAGGTTTCTAGAGATTGTGCCATCACACCTCTTGGGCAGGGGCTTAGCAGCAGGGCTGCAACAGGTAACTAGGAGCATTTTCCATGGAGACCGCTAGGTACAAGGAAGGGCTGGGTGATGCAGACACCATGCAAAACATGCTGTGTTCGTGGTGCTATGTCCTGAATTAGGTTTGTTATCTTCATCCTTACATAATTACTTTTATTCTGTGTAGTTTATTTTTAGGTAGAATGAAGTACACAACAAGACGTGTAATCTTGATGGAGACTTCAGAGCCACCGCGCTTTACAATGAATACTTAAAAATTAAGAAACAGTTTAAAATGCAGCTACCTTGCCAGTCTGGATATCCGCAGGTGTAGCTGGCCAAGGGCACAAGCAGAGCTGTGAGCAGACCTCCTGTCCTCACGTCCTGGCTCCACCTCCTTTGCTGTGTGACCTCACTCACTTTACTGTAGTCTCTGTGCCTCAGTTCTTGATCTCTAAGTACAAGTAGTAGTGCTTAACACCTGGAGATGCTGCAAAGATTTGATTATCATATGAAGAGTACCCAGAATAGTGTCTGAGTATTTCTGTTGTTACTGTCTCAGGTCTGACAGTGTTCACCAATGGAGCTTTATCTTCCAGGGAACATCAGCCAGTGCTAGTCATTACAGGCAGCGGATAACACAGAAAAGACAGCTCTGGGTGCTGGGCTGAGTCCTTGTAAGAGCACCCTGCTCTGCAGCAGAAACACAAATCTACACACCCACTCTGGAGGAAGACTGCTGGTTTACAGCATAGTGCTGCTCCCTGCCCAGGACCTCACGGTACATCTCTGAGTAACTCCCAGCAGAGACACACATGTGAATGCACCAGGAGTCTGGGAATCCTATAGACGAAAACGAGGAAACAGACTGCCCACCACAGTGGAGTATCCAACAGCTAGCAGTCCACACATAGAGCTGGAACCTGGCCCCAAATAGTCTATTTATATACAACTCAGAAGCAAGCAAAACCCTGTGATGGTGTCAGAGGCCATCGTAGTTGTTACCTTGGTGAACAGATAGTAATTGCAAACAAGTACCAGGGAGGTTTCTAGGAACCGTCAGTGTTCTATTTCTTTTTCTTTTAATATTTTATTTGTTGTTTTTATTATGTGTGGGAGTGTGATATCTGCATGGATGTAACTGTGTGCCCCATGTTGCGTGATGCCCCCAGAGGTCAGGAGAGGGCATCAGATCCCCTGGAACTAGAGGTAAGGATGGTTGTTAGTGTCCATGTGGGTACTGAGAACTGGAACTGAATCCTGGTCCTCTGCAAGAGGCTGAGTCGTCTCCCCAATCCCGGTGTTCACTCTTGGTCTGGGAGCCGGTTCCTCCTGTGTGTGTCCAGCTGTCCTCACGTGATGCCAGTCTCTAAGCTGAGCACTCAGGACTGCTTTTTATGGCTTATTTTTGCTTGAGTGGAAAATTTAAAGATATGATCAACCTGTGAATTGAGAGTGCTCTACTGGGAGTCCAGGAGCTCACCCGTAGCACAGAGGCATGTCTTCCTTCACACCCATCTGCTGTAGGACTGAGTGATAAGCTGAGGGTCCCTCAGCGAGTGTGGAAGCCCAGCAAGATAACTTTGTAATTCTGGTCTTAAGAAACTGATAGCCTGGTACTTTGATCTCTAACTCTGTATCCTGGTAGGCCAGCAGCCTGTTCCTGTTCACTGTAGGAGTGACGTCACTGGGCATGTCACTGAGGAACAGTTGGCACTCAGAGCCTTTACAGTTTTTATTGAATTTTCTTTCTTTTTTGGGGGGGGGGTCTTTTTGAGACAGGGTCTCCCTTTAGAACCAGCTGGCCTGGAGCTCGCTCTGTAGACCAGGCCAGGCTGGCCTTGAACTCATAGAGATCCGCCTGGCTCTGCCTCCTGAGTGCTAGGGTTAAAGGTGTGCGCCACCACACCTGGCTAAATTTTTATAATTTTCATACAGCATAGTTTGGTGGTGCTTAGATCCGTCCCCTATCTTTACCTCCCCTTATTGGCCTGCTCAGGTTAATTTAGTCTATTGTCTGTAAATTTTATATTATCTATTATACATAGCAGCCTATAGAGTCTGATTTGTGTCCCCAAATGTCCTTCACTGCGGGTCCGTCCATTGGAGCCTGGTTAACCTACCAAGAGTCCTGTTCCTACAAGGGACTGTTTCTCCTCATCCTGACATCCATCCCCTGCCACAAGTTCCTTAGGTCGGACTGGGGTTTCTCACCTACTTCATGCGGTCACTGTTGCTGTGAGTTCATGTGAGAAACTGCCCAGCTGTTTGAAAATGCTGTTTCCTGCGGTCGTCCGCCATCCCTGCCTCTAAGCAGTCCTTCTCCCTGCTCTTCCACCGTGACTCCTGAGCCATGGCAGACAGGCGTCTGAGCTGGGTGTCCTATTAAGGAATAAGCACTCTGTAGCCCCTTGTCCTCTAAACATTGACCAATGCTGGGTTTCTGTGTTCCTCACCCTCTGCTGCGTAAGGAAGCTTTTCTGGTGAGAGTTGAGAGATGTGTTGATCCTGTGTCTAGAGGCTGCACTGAAGATGTGTCCTAGGGCTAAGCATCTCACAGACATTTATTCTCTGCATCTGGCCGGTATGATGGAGCCTTCTTAAGGAACAGCACCTGGAAGCCATCACTGACAGCCAGACATTCATCCACAAAGTACTTGTTGGATGCACACTCAGAGGCAGGCACTGGAGGCAGAAGGATAAGTAAGTCAGGCGAAGCTCCTGTTCTCACAGAGATATGGTATAGTACAGACATAGCTAGTAAGAAAATAAGTCCTGGTAATTAGCAAGAGTCTGTTCCCTGGCCCTGTTGCTGTGAATAACTACAAAAGGTGAAGTAAACCCAGAGAACATACAAGAGTATTTGAAGACATGAAAACTGAAAAAAGAAAAAGAGAAAGGGTGGAGGGGGGAAGAAAATTCCTGGTTCAGTACGCGGAGGAGAATGTCTAACAATGCTTGGTACGTTTGGTTTTCCCTGAGCCATCCTTTCTCCACAGAAGTGCATCCTCTGAATCACAGAATACAATTATTTCTGTGGTTTCCCCTTACGTCTTTGAAGGGTGGTGCATGATTATTGGTCTAGCTGCACAGGGGAGCAGCTGGTTGACCTTATGTAATAGCCTGCTCTGCTTCCGTCGGAGCTCTGGTTGAGCATGGTGCTGACAGGCCTGTGCCCAATCCTCAGGAAAGGGAGGCAGAGTGGAGCCCACAAAGAAATCAGAGCCAGGGAAGACTGAAGGTCCCTCAGGTCTCTGTGCGAGGTAAATCTACTGACTTTGGATTGGAACCTACAATGCTGTTTCCTCAGGGGTAGCTGAGAGCCACCTTCTAGTCCTTGGCCTCTTTGTGGAATAGGATTAATGTGGAATCACTGATCTGTCCTGAGCTAGAAGAAAATATCCTAGCACAGGCTTCAAAATAATTTTTATTTATAATTATGCATAATAAAGTGTAGGAAGACTTCATACAGGAAGTCTGAGTCTGTGATGGCAGAGGCATGACTGGCCACCGTAGGTAGATTCAGATCACGTTTCCAAACCCTGCTTATTGTCCAGGAGTGTAAAAGATAAAATTATTTAAATTATAAAATAGGAAAATACATTCTTAAACAGAAAAGTTCAAAATCTGAAAATAAAACTGAGCACATGTGTTTACTAGTAGGTTACACATACCTGAGGAAAGTAGTGTTGCCCTGAAGTGACAGCGGTGAACACAGAGATCAGAACTCAGTGGAAGCCGCTGTCTCCAGGGACCACGCCCTTCTCTGAAGCTTCCAGGCCTTTGGCGGTGATCTGGCTCTGTGCCTCTCCCACCTCTCTCTTGTTTTAGTTAATCCATGCTGTATAAAAGTACCTTCTGTTTAATAACCTAGAAATAATAGAATTTCCTTCTCCCATTTCTGGAGGCTGTTTAGTCAGACAAGATGCCGGAGATTTAGTGTCAGGTCAGCTCCTATTGGCTGCCTCCTGCTGTGCCCTCCCTCATGTGACAGAGGAGCAAGGGGAAGAAAGAAAGGCAGCTCCTCGAAGCTTCCTTTAGGAGGACATTAATCTCATTAAGAGGACACATCATACTTGCTGAGATCCCCAAAGTCACCATGCTGTAATGTCGCTCGCTGAGGATTACATCTCAGAATTAATTTTGGAGGCACACCAGCTTTCAGATGGTGGCGTTTTGTCCCTCCCGGCTTTGTGCTCGATGCTTGTTGAACCCCACCTGTGTGGCCGCCATATCAGAACTGCCTCCTTAGCACGTCCACTACTGCACTGAGCCTCCGTCACCTGCTGCTCCATCTAAAAGCTCAGAGCGGCCTTCGTTCATGCTGGGATGTCAGTGCCGTCAGATGTTTTGTTTTGTTCTGTGTGTTTGTTATCAAGTCTCACAGCAATGCCCGACACATTGCACACAGTCATGACCTGTGTGCCTCCTAGAGTAAGCGGAAGGCCAGATGGCAGAGAAGACTTGAACATGCCAGGTGTGGGCATCTACAGAGGCTGAGTCAGGATCAGGAGTCCAGGCCAGCCTGTGCTACACAGCGAGACCCTGTGACAGGCAAGCAGGGTTACATTAGTGTTGCGCCACAAAATACACACAGTGAAATTGTTCCCTCCCCTCCTCCTACCGTTTGTGATAGTTCTGATTATCTTTCTTGAATTCTTCCCTTGCTAGTAAGATTTCTAGTTTTTTCTAGTTAATTGTCTCCCTAATTTTCTTGTCTGCATTTAGGTACCTCAGACTTTCAACCCATGTAATTCTGCCTCAGTCAGGTTTGAAGTGAGAGAAAAGCCTTGTCTAGGAGTGCTGGGCAGACATGTCTCTCAAGGCTGGACAGACGTCTCTCAAGGCTGTATCTGGCTCTGTAGAGACCAGCAGCTGCACACCTCAGTAGCTACGGACTGGAAGCCCACCAAAACCTGGCATTTTAGACAATGTTCTTAAGACGTTTAGATAGCTTTAATTTGTCTCTGACTCAATAGTTTTGGAGCATTAAGAAAGAGTAGGCCTTTAAATGGAACAGATTCGCTTTTATTGGAAAATAACTGCACCAAACACTTTTGCATACCTTTTTTTTCTGGTTAATCTTGACAACTATTACAAGTAGCAGGACTCTTTTTTTTCTCTTTCTTTCTTTTCTTTCTTTTTGTTCTTTCTGAGACAGGGTCTCCCTTTAGTCCCAGCTGTCCTGGAGCTTGCTCTGTAGACCAGGCTGGCCTTGAAGTCACAGAGATCCGCCTGCCTCTGCCTCTGCCTCCCAAGTACTGGGATTAAAGGCTGTGTCCCCATACACAGCAGGAATCATAGTTCTATTCCCAGTTGTTAAGTCACAAAATTGGAGTGGTGAGATACTAGTGGTTTCCCTGATGGCCCATCTAGTCCATGGCAGAGCACTCAGAGCCCCAGGAGAGACCTGCTCAAGCTCTGACATGAGCAGGGCTGTGGACCCTGCCGTAGAGCAGTGTCTGATGCAGGTGATGTAGGAAAAAGTGCAAACTTCGCATTATTAATACTGCAGTCTTATTCTATTTATTGGTTACTGTTTGTTTGTTTGTTTTTGAGACAGGGTCTCCCTTTAGCCCCAGTTGACCTGGAACTCACTATGTAGACCAGTGTAGCTTGATGAAAAAGCAAGCCTTTTTGGAGTGACAAGAATGGAGAGTTCATTTCAGTGCATGTTTATACACTATTTTTTTAATAATGATGTTCTGAATTTCAGAACTGGAGTTCCAAAGGTTAATCTTCTTCCTCAAGGCAGGGAATAGAAGTCCGATATCTGATGTTTAACTGAAAATAATGTGAGGGCTTGTTACCAAAATTTATAATATCTTAATAAGTACTGTGTTTGCCTTCTCTAGTATTACCTTGACTTCCATTCATCTTAAAGAAACATTTATTATGTCTCCTGCCAGTTGGTCATAAGTTAGTTCTTTTGTTGATTTAACAAGCATTGCTCCAAACCTCCAGAGTATTAGACAAGAGACCATGGCCTGGTAGTCTTCTCTGCTTCCTTACACATGGAGTCCTTTACCATCCCTATTTTCTACTTCCTGTAAGATCTCCTTTTCTTCTCCTCTCATGATCGCCCTTCTAATTCTGTATCCTATGCAAGTCCTCGGAGACACACACACACACACACGCATACACACACGCACACACACACACACACACACACGCACACACACACACGTACACTAAGATTTTATATTTAGCTTCCACATATATGGTATTTTTCTCTCCAAGTCTGGCTTATTTTGCTTAATACAATGACTAACCAGGAAAAGAAAGGAAGGCAGCTGGATGGGAGGGGACTTGGGGCAGGTAATCATCTTGGCTCTCATCATGTGACTCACCTTTATATATTATTGCAGCTTCTTTTTCATTAGAAATCTAGCAAAAAGTTGCAGCTGCACAATACTGTTTGAGAATGAGCGATAATATCTGTGATGACTACTGTCTGGCAGGAAGGTCTCCATTTTCTATGTTATATAGAATTTCTCATCTCCTCAGGATACTTTAAGGATTTGCATTTGATGGGGGCAGGGGGGTTGTGTCTTTTTGAGAACAGGTCTGCAGCCCTAGCTGGCCTGGAAAGGATTTGCATTTTAAATTCATAAGTCAAATTTTGGTAAATGGTTAAGCTTGCATAGAATTACTGATTATAAAGCCAAATTTTGGTAAATGGTTAAGCTTGCATAGAATTACTGATTATAAACAGTGGATCTGAGCTGGTCCTGGATCCTTCTAGACTACTAGACTATATTCCCTAACTCAGGGTTTTACATGCACTCTGAAATTAAGTTGTTGATACTCATGTTCCAAGATGTTATTTCCAGACTATTCAGATCTTAAGGAAATAGCAGTAAACACCAAGCCACTGTGCAGTTAACCCTGGAAACTAGAATCAATTGTAGGGCAAGATCCAATACCTTCATGTGTGCAAGTGCTAGTGATAGATGTCTGGTTTCATTTTATAGAATTTTTTTATTTTTATGGATGTTCGGGACTCCACCATCATTTAAAATGGTAGTGAGAGGCAGAGGCATGTGGATGTCTGTGAGTTCAAGGTCAGCCTAGTCTCAGTAGTGAGACCCTGTCTCAAAATCAGAAGCAGTGAGGAAGTGTGTGCCCAGGGGAGAGCAGCGGCCTTGCTCTGGAGCAGCTGTCTGTCTTTGGTTGCTTCGTAAACGTTCTGTGTATCTGCACAGTCGAGTGTGATCACATGCATCATTTCCAAGGACCGCCTTCAGGGATTAGCTTTTCACTTTTTCACTACTATCCTCTGAAAAGCTTTGAACTTTTCTGAACTCCATTTTCTCTGTGTATGCCTTCGCTTTTTCTGCTTCTGGAATTTTAGAGAAATCAGTGACTAATCTGAGGTGATAGGATTTATCTCTATGCTGATTTTGTGTTCTTGGAATTCTTTGACTTTATCCATATATAACTTAATTTGTATTAATGATGTGAGGTGGGAGTTTAGCTTCCTGTTTTGTGCATGGATCTATCTACAGTAATTCCAGCAGCATTTGCTGGAAAGTCTCTGTGATTGTCTTGGCATTTTGTATAATAATTAAATGTAAAGGCTAATTTCTTATCTCCCTTTTTTTTTTCCTTGTTTCTCTGCCCGCATTGTGTTGTTTTGATTACTGTAGCTCTGTATTGAATATATAGTCTACACTTCACAAGCAAGTGGAGTGCATGTATATTTTGCTCTCCTTGGAGGAACTCTTCTGTAGATACATGTTATAGCATATTTATATTGTCTTTTATATTTACCTAAATTTGAAACTTTTCATGTAGATTCAAGTTACTAATGGCTTCGTCCCCTAAAAGGCTCCCTTTAATGTTTCTTTAACAATGTACCTACTGTTGTCAAATTATCCATGTTTAATCTGGAAAGATGTTCATTTCTCCCTTGTTTTTGAAGGAGAGTTTCTTTGGATATAAAGTACTTCTTGTGGTTGGCGCTGGCAGTTTAACCAGGACCCTCTGCCAGTGTCACTAAGCTGTGTTCCTTGCTACTCTCTCCTTTTCTGCTGAAGGAGAGTTTCTTTGGATATAAAGTACTTCTTGTGGTTGGCGCTGGCTGTTTAACCAGGGCCCTCTGCCAGCGTCACTAAGCTGTGTTCCTTGCTACTTTTCTGCCCTTCCTTCCCCAGTACTTGGAGTGTGGTTTCCCAGTGTCTTCTGGTGCTGTAGTTCAGGTTAGTGATCAGACCCTCCTAAGTGACAGCTGCTGCTTTACACTGAGATTCTTTGTTTCTTGGTCTTTATGCATGTAGGTCTCTGAGGTGTTGCTATTTTATAAAGCTTTTCATCAGATCATGGATGCTTTCATCCATCTGTTTCTCCAGACAAGTTTCCTGCCCTTCCTCTGCTCTGCATGCCCTCATACAGTTGGTGGTCTATAGGTTTCTGGTGCTCTGTTAATAGTTTTTCTTCCCCTCCACCAACAGCTTATCTGTCTTCAAGATGACTGACTTCCACCTTCTGTGTCTGCTGATGAGACTTAGCAGTGACTTCTCAGTTCAGTTACTGGCCTTTGCAAATGCAGAGCTGGTTTCCCTCACAGCAGCTCTGTCTGAGGCACTGTGCTCACACTTAATTTGTTTCTTTAGTTTCTTGACTATATTTAAGATGTTGGTTTAAATTCTTTATCTAGTAAATTCATTGTCTCAACTTCCTCAGAGACAGCTTTTTTTGACAGTTTTTTTTTCTTACAGAAAGACCACATTTTTCTGTGTTTTTTACATGTCTCAATTTCTCGTTCAAAACTAGACACAATATATTAATAATTTATCAATTCTAGGAGTACTGTTCTTCAGGGATTTTATGTTCTTATTTTATGTTTAGGAAATTTCAAAGCAAATTCTGCAGTCTGTCTTTATCTCATGTTGGTGTTGTGGGCTCCCCTGTTGTAGCTAGTGTCCAGCTTCTCTTCGAAGGGTGCTTTCGTTTAACACCTAGAAGTTTCCCAGTTCTTGCCAAGGACCTTTGGGTGTATATTAGCACTCATACTCTGTTTAGATGCCTGTCTTGCTTGTGCCGGGCCCTCCTGGATCGTGGATAATGGTCATGCCCCTCCAGAGTCCCACGAATGTTTTGGTCTGTTTAAGCTTTTTTTTTTTTTTTTTTTTGTCTTTTTTTTTTTGTCTTTTTTGAGACAGGGTCTCCCTGTAGCCCCATGTGTCCTGGAACTCACTCTGTAGACCAGGCTGGCCTTGAACTCACAAAGATCTGCCAGCCTCTGCCTCCTGAGTGCTGTGATTAAAGGCTTGTGCCACCACGCCTGTCCATCTTTTTAAGCTCTTTAACTAGTCTGTTTGCCCTGTATTTCCCCACTGTCCAGGGCAGCTGAAATCTTGAACAATTGGCTTTTACTGTTTTCTTGAGCTAACCCTTGGGGAGTGAACCTGTTATACTGAGGTGACTGGCCAGGGTCGGTTGAAGACAGCTCACTGGGAACGGGACTGGAAGGGACTACATGCAGCTGCAGCTCGCTCCCGTGGCCTCCAGGCTTTTGCCACGTAAGACTGATCAGAGCTGTCTGATCTTTCCAGGATTTGGCCATGGTTTTATTTCTTTTTAAATAAATGGTCTTCAGATCTCTACAGCTCTGTGGTTAATTTCCAGTCCTGAGAGTGCTGGTCCTAGCATTTTTTTTCCCACTGTATCCTTGCTTTTTGAGAGGATGCTTGAAGCATCTTTCTTACTCCGACAGCTGCACTGAGGCCTATCCTGTGTTTTTCTTTACACTGTAATTAGACATGGAGTTAAATGTCATGGAGGCAATGAAGATTTATGGGAGGGAGAACGCTTACTGAATGTCTCTGTTCTTCTGATGCATTCTAGGACTATGATGATGGATATGGCACTGCTTACGATGAACAGAGTTATGATTCCTATGACAACAGCTACAGCACCCCAGCCCAAAGGTAAGAGTCACTTCATGTTCCAGCCCTGCGGCAACTTCCCACAGGCCCATCGCAGGAGTCTGCTCTAAGGAGCTGTGATAAGCAGCTAATGAGGGCGTTGAACTTGCCCTGTTCATTCTTATTTGTTTCCAATTAGAGGAGCAGATTCCTTCCACTGTCATGTGTGGTATCTTCTGGATTGCTGTCATAATAAAACATGTGGGCTCTAGGACTCACAGTTGAAACTTTGATGGAAATCTTCAGTGTCCTCTGAAAAGGGGATGCTGACCTCTGTGGGTGTGACTACACAATCCCAAGTCCCCAAATTCATGTGGGAAATGAGCCTCCTGCCTTTCTGCAGAAGGAAATGAGGAAGCTTTGGTCGCCATTCATGAACATCTCGCCTGCTACGCAGCAATTCCCCTGTCTCAAGCCGTTTCGTATTCATCCTTGTGAATAACATGGTAGTTCTGGTTGATTTCCTAAAGAATGATTTAATCAGAAATCACTGTTATAGAAATCCCCACCCCCAAGGTGCTTTCTTGTTGCTGTTTCTCACCCTCTGCCTTGATGCCTGTTCCTGGCAAATGAAGTTGGTGTTTGTTCTGTTCAGTGTTTTCCTATGTGCCTGGAAACTTTGGCCTTTATGTTTAACTTCTAAATGGAAGACAAAGCTAGACTAACATCAAAGGAAATACTGGCCCTGCAGAGATTACAAAGCATGGAGATGTGTGGCTATCAGGAGGGACCACCCAGGCCTTGTACCCATGGGTGGTGCCACACAAGTTGTGAACACAGGGTCCCTTTTCTATGAACTCTGATGAGGGGTAGATTGTGATATTAAAAAAAGAATTTGTTTTTGCTCATGGCGTACTCCTTCCTGTACAACCTGTGCCAAGTGACCTTCAGGCTTGGGCTGACAACTGTTCTTTTTCAGTGGAAGCCTCTCTCTTATGTCTGTCTCATTACTTTGCTGGGGGTGCTGTTTGCTGTGAAAAGGCAGGCACACCAGGAATGCCATGTACGACTTGCTGCACAGCTCCTCACGGAACATGCCAGCACTTGTGGAAGTGCAGTACAGTGTTCCCAGTGAGGTGAGGAACGGGGGCTCAGAATTCAGTTGTCAGAAATCACACAGTAAGTGGGACGATGATGAAATCAATCTTGAGTTAGATCCTCAAATCCTTCAAATTTTAGTCTATATTATCCTGGCAACACAAATCTGCCTCAAGATTTGCTGAGGGTGTAGTTTATACCTGACGCTGTTTCACGAAGTCTCATGTGGCCCATCTGCTGGGCCACAGGAACAGGTCCCAGCCCTGGCATTCCTGTAAGGCAGATGCTGTGCCTGTAGAAGAGGAGCCTGGATAACAACAGATAGATTGATAAGTGACGATCAGCTAGAGTGACTGCTGGACACAGATTCTCAATCCTGGTCCCTCTCTGGAGCCTCACTGTGGTCTTGTGCTATCCCTGCCCCAGGCCCATCCTGGAACTGGATCCAGTGTGTGACACTCTCAGTGCATCTACTTATTGGTGCTCAGGCTACTACGGCTGATCTGAGAACTCAGATGCTCTAGGTACTGTGTTAGTGCTTTCCGGGTCTTGTTTCAGTTGCTCTTCAGGCACCACTTCAGTCCTGGAAGCAGTAAACACTCACCAATAGGGAATAGATTTGAAAACGGACAGATTGCTTTTTTTAATGTAGTACATATGCAATATCACAGATAATCTTTAGTTTTTATAGTTAACTGCTTTGATCTATGAAGGAGAGTGACAGCACAGTGAGACCCTGGTAGACCGACAGAGAAGGAACAGGACCTTTATTTAGTGCAAGCACTAGATCAGACTTGGTTGGGTTTTATAGGTCTTGTAATCTAAATAACAGTAGTGAGAGTCGATGTACATGAAGGAGCTGAGGCCCCCTAGAAGCTGATGACCAATGCCCAGTGTGATGACATGGTTTTTACACTTTATTTTTTTTTTGTTTGTTTGTTTGTTTTTTTTTTAAATTAATTTTTATTGATGCTTTGTGCATTTCATACATTTTTTCCAATTCAGTTCAGGCTTATTTCCCTTTCCCTCCCCCCCACCCCCACCCCATCCCAGATCATGCATTCTGCCATAACTGTCCTGCATCTTTCTCTCAGTTTTTTTTTTCATTTTTAGCTATAAGTGATAATCCATGAGTACAAGCATCCTTCATGCAAAACCTATCTGCAGGCTGTTGTGCCCAAACACCTACAGCCCCACCATCCAGTGGGGGGTGACAGGTTGTTTGTTCAATCAAGTTGATCAAATGAGTGTCCAGACTACATTGCTGTAGTTTCACCATTCACCCCAATCGCAGCCCTTACATTCTACCACGCCCCCTCTTCCGCAGGTTGTTCCCTAGGCTTAGAAAAGGGGCACAGGTGGATGAGAGGTAAAACAGTCCACTCTCTCTGGAGCTGTTGACTTGGACTCTGGTCAATTCTGGCTGTTTCCTTTCATGGGCTGACAGTTTGTCCAGGAATAACCTTTCGATCCTACTAATGAAGAACAAGCAATTAGATATATAGGTATTTAAGCAGCACTAATAGTTATGGTAGGTTACTTTAGCATAGACACATGTTTGGATATGTTAATCCATGAATTACAATTTTCCCCC
>VZQC01011667.1:471907-602820 GCA_009823505.1 Rhizomys pruinosus | reverse complement strand
ACAGCCTGGTACTGGCACAAAAACAGACCAGTTGACCAATGGAATAAAACTGAAGATCCAAACCTGAGCTCATACAATTTCAGCCACCTCATATTTGACAAGGGGGCCAAGAAGACACAATGGAAGAAAGACAGCATCTTCAGCAAGTGGTGCTGGCAAAACTGGATCACCACTTGTAGAAGAATGAAATTAAACCCCTACCTCTCACCTTGTACAAAGGTCAACTCCAGATGGACCAAAGACCTCAACGTGAAACCCCAAACTCTGGAGGTGATAGAAGAGAAGCTTGGCAGCAGACTACAAGACATAGGTGTAGGAAAAGACTTCCTAAATCAGACAGCAGCTGCACAAGAAATAAGATCGACAATTGACAAATGGGACCTCATTAAACTCAAAAGCTTCTGTACATCAAAGGAAGCAATAAAGGAAGTGAGGAGAAGACCCACAGAGTGGGAGGAAACCTTCACAGCAGATACATCTGACAAAGCATTAATGGTTTTTACACTTTAAAGTGATGATACCTTAATAGGATTGTAAGCATTTGTTCCTTTAGTCATTCATTCAGTGTTTCTTAAATGTTGGTTTTATGTTGAACACTGTTCTTAATTATTAGAGACTGTCTTTGGATAGCTTACTGGCTATAACAGAACAAATACAAATATTTGAGGAGAAATTTGATGTTTTCATAAAAAGAACTACAAATCCTAATTTGGAATTTATGGAAATAGCAGTCCTCAAAAATGACAAACAGGGCGAAGCCTTTCGTACGGCAAGGCTGGGCAGGCACAGAGGCATCTGCAGCAAAACACCTTGTGTGAGAAGCACACAAAGTTTAGTGTGGACAGAATCTTCTCTCAAAGGTCTGAGACTTAATACTATTGGCAGTGATAAGGAGTCACTGAAAAGCCGAGTACAAGTCAGGAAGTCACTGCTTTTAGTGAGTATTTTCTGACATTTAAAGGGCCTGTAATTGATAGTGTGTCAGCTTCCTAACATGTTTCTGCCACTAGCTAGGTAGGCTTACCGACTGCCAATCCTGCTTCTCACTACTGTCAGCTGATTAATTTCTCTAAAGTCTAAGCACATTGTTCTCTTGCTTGTGACTTTTCACTGGTATGCTTCAAAATTAGCAACTTGATATAAACCAAATTGTTCCCAGTATCAAACAGAGTCAGTTAGAACGTCCATATCACTGTCCCCATCAGTTATTATATGCCTGCCATGATTCTATGGACCTCAAATAAATCATCTCACCCCTCTCAGTATCCCCTAACATATTGCTAAATGAGTATAGAGATGCATGAGATTCAGTGGTTATCTGAAATCTCACAGGGTTGAGCCAGTGTACAAAGCCATGTTAGCCCCATGTTTCTTCTTTCTATCTAGCACTGTATTGATTTCAGGCACTAGAATTAAGCTCTGTTTGTATTTCTCATATACACATGGGACAGGGCAGTGATGATCAAAGCCTCTAAAACTGTTTTTCATCATAAATCTTTTCTCCCCTAAGTTGTTTGTCCTGTATTTTGTCAAAGCGATTGAAAGTCTCATGCTCCACGGTGCTGTCAAACATCTTAGGAATCATGCTTGGAGGTTTTGCTTTCTTTTTGTTTTGTTTTGTTTTATTGATGTTTTATGTATTTCATACATCATTTTTCATTTCTGTTCAGGCATATTCCCCTATCCCTTCCCCCCACCCCACCCCAAACCATCCCAGATCATGTACTCTATCATAACTGTCCTGCATATTTCTCTCAGTCTTTTTTTATCCTTAGGAATTCACATTTTCCTCCGTTAATTTCATATTATTCTAAAATATGGATATATACTTTCCATATACAGTAATTACAGAGTCTGAAAATAATTGGTGGGTGGATTCTAGAGCCCATTGAGGGATTCACATTATGACAACATAGTTGCTTTCAGATAAACCAAAAATATAACCATACTATCGTTCAGCTTGCCTTTCATCTGGGGAATTTGGTGTTAGCATCCACAAATGAGGGAAACCATTCTCTGTCTTTCTGGGACTGTGTCACCTCACTCAGCATAATGGCTTCGAGCTCCATCCATTTACCTGCAAAGTTCATAATGCCAACCTTCTTTACTGCTGCATAGAACTCCATTGTGTAGATGTACCACATTCTTGTCATCCACTTGTCTGTTGAGGGGCATATGCGTTGGTTCCAGCTCTTTGCTATTGTGAAGAGAGCTGCAATAAACATGGATGTGCATATATCTTTGGGGTAGGATGAGTCTTTGGGCTGTATACCCAGGAGTGGAATGATTGGGTCAGGTGGTAGGCTCATTTTGAGTCTTTTAAGGGCTCTCCACACTGCTTTCCATAGTGGTTGTACAAGTTTACATTCCCACCAGCAGTGGATGAGTGTTCCCCTTTCCCCACAACCCCTCCAGCATCTGTTGTCTTTTGTTTTCTTGATCTTAGCTAGCCGTACTGGAGTGAGATGATATCTGAGAGTGGTTTTAATTTGCATTTCCTTAATTATTGATGATGAACACTTTTTAAGATGTTTCTCAGCCTTCTTTAATTCCTCACTGGTGAAGACTGTGTTCAGCTCTTTACTACATCTTTTGAGTAGGTCATTTGTCTTCTTACTTCTTTGCTTTTTGAGTAGTTTATATATTCTTGATGTTAATGCTCTGTCAGACATGTCACTGATAAAGATTTCTTCCCACTCTGTGGGTTTTCTCTTCACCTCCTTGATTGTGTCTTTTGCTGTACAGAAGCTTTTGAGTTTTATGAGATCCCACTTGTCAACTGTTGACCTTACTTCCCGTGCAGCTGCTGTCTGGTTTAGAAAGTCTCCTCTTACACCTATGTCTTATAGGTTGTTGCCAACTTTTTCTTTTATCACCTTCAGGGGTTCAGGCTTCACATTGAGATCTTTGATCCACTTGGATTTGATTTTTGTACAGGGTGAGAGGTAGGGGGTTAATTTTGTTCTACAGATAGTGATCCAGTTTTGCCAACACCATTTGCTGAAGATGCTATCTTTCCTCCATTGAGCTTTTTTGGCCCCTTTGTCAAATATGAGGTGGCTGAATTTATATGAGCTCAAGTTTGGATCTTCAGTTTTGTTCCATTGGTCAATGGGTTTGGTTTTTTTGCCAGTACCAGACTATCTTTATGACTATAGCCCTGTAATATAGCTTGAAGTCTGGTAATGTAATCCCCTGAGTATTGCACTTTTCACTCAGGGTTGCTTTAGTTATTCGGGGTCTTTTGTTTTTCCATATGAATTTAAGGATTTTTTTTTTCTAAGTCTGTGAAAAAGCTCATGGGGATTTTGATTGGGATTGCATTGAATCTGTATATTAATTTGGGTAGAATGGACATTTTTACTATATTAATTTTTCAAATCCATGAGTATGGGAGGTCTTTCCATCTTTTGATGTCATTTTCAATCTCCTTCTTCAGGGTTTTAAAATTTTTGTTGTAGAGGTCTTTGGTGTCTTTGGTTAGGTTTATTCCTAGGTATTTTTTTTGAGGCTATGTGATTGGGAAGGTCTCCTTATATTCCTTCTCTAGTTGCTTATTGTTGGTGTAAAGGAAGGCTACTGATTTTTCTAGGTTTTTATTTTGTATCCTGCCACTTTACTGAAACTTTCGATTGTTTCTAAGAGTTTTCTGGTGGAGTTTTTAGCATCCCTGAGGTAAACTATCATATCAGCTGTAAAAACGAATAGTTTTACTTCCTCTTTTCCAATTAGTACTCCTTTAATTTCACTTTCTTGCCTTATTGCCCTAGCGAGCATTTCAAGCACTATACTGAAGAGGAGTGGCGATAGTGGACAGCCTTGTTGTGTTCCTGCCTTTAAGGAGAATACTTCCAACTTTTCTCAATTTAGGATGATGTTGGCTGTGGGTTTCTTGTATATGGCTTTGATTACATTGAGGAATGATCCCTCCAGTCCAATTCCCTCTAAGACTTTAAGCATGAAGGGATGCTGGATTTTGTCAAAAGCTTTTTCTGCATCAATTGAGGTGATTGTGTGGTTTTTGTCTTTAAGTCCTTTTATGGGAAGAAAAAAAGACAGTGGTGCACACTATCTTTTTTGGTCTTTTTGAGCCAAGGTCTCCCTTTAGTCCCATCTGGCCTGGAGCTCACTATGTAGACCAGGCTGACATTGAACTCACAGGGATCCACCTGCCTCTGCCTCCCTGAAAAATAATTCTTTTCTTATGAATACCAGCTGTTGAGGACTTCCAGAAGTGACATGTAATGATTTACTCTAGATTAAAGTTCATTTTATTATAGTGATGATGCTGCATCATCATCATTGTCATCATGCTTTTCCAGTAGGGAGTATCCCTGGGCCTCACTCATGCAAAGACAAAGCATCCCCATTTTCTCAAGCACACCTTTATGTAGTTGGGCCCTTCAGTAGCTCCTTGCTGTAGAACTATTTCTGGAACCTTTTAGTAAAAACTTGAGTATTATAAGCTACCGGAAGTTTCCTGTAACACAGTACTAGGTAGACAATGACAAAACACAGATACCAACCCACATTAATACTCCAGCCCTATAGAGACCTCAGTTCTTAGTGGAAAGTTCTGTAGAAAGAAAGAGGTCAGTGAAGAAAAGGGAAGTGAAAATCCTAATAAAGGAAAGACATCGATGACCCCTGACAGAGCACAGGAAGGAAGGCTCCACTCAGGGTATCTTTGTTGCTGGCAAGGCGGCCAGGAAGGGGAGATGTAGATGTGCCCACCTCCCCTGCCAGGGAGGTCCTCAGTGGCCGTCAGTCCCAGTGTAGGGTGGAACAGCAATCTTCGGATAGAGGCATGGGTCCTGTGGCAAACGACCATGGTTTGGCCATCCGTGCTCCCGCAGAGAGGAGCAGTGGTGGTGAGGCAGCCGCAGCTTGAAGTGGAGCTGAGACCTCAGAACCACTGCGGCACTCCTCCTAAGTCACACTGCCATGATGAACGTGACATCTACATAGCATTGAAAATAATTGGAGAAGTTCTGAAACTCTATCAGGAAATTCTTTATAATCAAATAAAAAGAAGGGAATTTCTTCCCAAGATTTATTTTTTACATAAATTTTAATTGAATTTTTGAAATTTTAATTGTATTTCGTACAGAACATCTTAATCATAATTAGTTACCCTTTCCCTGTCTGCACCCCCACACACTATCCAGCCCACAGGATTCCATGCATTCTGTCATATACGTGAAGGCCTGTTGAGTTGTGTACCCAGATATCCTTTAGTGTGGCTTCATCCACCCTGTCCAGCTTCACTCTGCCTTACCAGCCAGTGAGCAGCTGCCAATAGTTCCTTGGTGAAGCTGTGGCCTCCACTTCATTAATGCATTGGATAGGATCAAATATCTGTTGTGACATACCTACCAAGAGTTAGTTACAGTGGTAGTTGTTCTCTGTCATTTAATTCCCTAGAGCCTGTTTGACTGCGTCCCTCACTTTTACAGAGAAGTGCTCAGAGTGCTTGTGCATACTCAGGCTGAATCTCTGTCCTCATCTGGATCCCAGCCATGTTCTTCTGCCACAAGCACATGGGAGTGGGGTTTGCAACATACGGGTAGTGATCACATGTGCTCATACATGCAATCTTTCCGCCTTTCCTCCACAAGTGTACAGATGCATGGTTGCAGGGCAAAGGCATAGTAATGGTAATAAATGAGTTGCCACTGTCAGTTCACTGTTTAATGTTCTTGAGAATACATGAGATTTATCACTAAGGAATTGTAGAATAATGGTAGTGTATGAAAACAAACTCCACCAGGGAGATGTCCTACATCATTTGATTTAACACCACCATCTGCTTAATAGCTTTGAGAAGACTAGAGCAGCACTTCCGATCAGCCACTCGTAGCAGTGACAGATGCTCTGCAGGGCGAGCGACCCAGGAAAGGAGGTTCCCACCACAAAGCAGTCTGTGTGATGTGCTGGGCTTTTCTAGAGCGGGGGGCATGCTGCTTATCCAACCCAATTTAAAATCTTCGCTGTGGAATTTTGAAACCTGTAAGACAAAGGTCTGCTCAGCAGACTGCCCCGTGTTTCCTTTCTCCATGTTTCATATATCCTTAAAATATATTTATATTCTGCTCCAAGCAGTCAACTTCCTCATGGAGAATATTGAGAAAGACGAGAAAGAGATGAAAAGCATGTTTGGCAGAAAGCATGAGCTCTGGTGGGGTGGGAGAATGGGGGGACACGGGTCTAGATTTGTTAAAAAAATAAAAATAAATTTATGTGAAAAAATAAAAATAAAATAAAATATATTTATATTGGTTTGTAAAGGAGTTTTCATAATAAGTTTCACAGAATATCTTTTAAAGCAAAGCTGGTGTTTTCTAAATAAAGAAGATGTATATTAAGTAAATACAGAGTTTATTAAATAAAAATAGTTTATGCTTAGATTTAAGCATTGGAAGGAGAGGGCTTCAGACTGATGAGGATGCAGTATACTCCCAAGAAAAGGGATACGTGTGGGTTCCTAAGACTCATTTGGTTTCTTTACTAAACAAAATGGTGGCTGTACATCCACACAAACCTGTATTTGAAGTCTGTGCCCATTACCTCCTCACCTGTATCAGTTTGGCCAGGCTACTTGACTTTTTTGAGTTTTATGTACAGAGTGATGGCAGTGTGACTGTGACTGTGACGTGTAAAATGAGAGGGCACATGGAGGGTACGTGATAGTACTTCGTTTGGCTGCTGTAGTCCAGAGGAGTAGGCAGCACACACTGTTCTTTTAAAGCCTTTAAAGTGTGCTGCACATTTCACAGAAGAGTATAAGTGAAACAGTTTAGAGAGCAAGCAGTAGACCTGCCTGTGACCCAGGTAACCCTGGCACCCCGCTTCATCCCTCTGTGGGACCCCCGGGACTCACTCCCAGAAACCATGAGAAAGTGTCTTCTCAGTAAATCCCAAGAAATAAGCTCTTTGGATGAAGAGATCTCCATCTCCATTTATGAAAACTCACTTAATCCTCCAACATGTCAGAAGCATAGATTTAGGATCAGAATGTTACAGAATCCTAATATATGTCATAAGTTTGGGGTTAGAAGTTTACATTGTATATGGGAGGAAATTACAAAAAGTGTCAGTGTCTGAATTCTTCAAAATATATGCCAGGCTCATCTGTTGGACAACTTTTGAAACAAATTATGTAGATTTCATTTTTCTTTTCTTTTTCATTATAAAGGGGTGTTCCTTTTTGGAAAGTAACTTGTAAGACTTGTAAGTATACACTAGGAATTAAAAAATATATATCTGTAGCTGTGACTCAATGTTTGAACACCAACTGCCGGAACTTAGAGTTAGTTACCCAGTGAGCATTTGGGAGTGAATATATTTAAGAGCTCTTTGAGACAGACTGGCAGCTTCTGAGAACATCCAAGGAAAGAGGCGGGTTCTGGGAAGAAGCTGGGTTCCCTCTCAGCCTCTTCCAGGAGGCTGTGGTGTGATGGCTTCCAGTGCAGCCGAAGCCTGGGGGAAGCTCCTGGGGAGCATGCTGATCGATATGTCCATGCAATGGCAACAATTTCAGAAAATAACTGATATGAAGTATCTAATGTACTAATAGGTTACCACACAATTGGTAGCTACTACTCTACCCCAATTTTTGTCATTAGTTGCAAACATACTATCATGGTTAGATTCTTACTGATTTTTTTTTTTAAGTAACTGAGTTACAGTTTTCCTTTTTTTTCTCTTTTGCTAGTATATCAAAATATATGTTTGCATTGTTAGAGAAATTAGGGTAGGATGCTCAACGAAGTGGAAATATGTATACCGGGAATCAGTCAGAAGCTCTCTGCCTAGCAGCTGTGTTTGAGATACTTCCCTAAACTTCAGTCGTTTCATCTGCAGAATGTGACTAGCACCCGTACCTGCGTGCTGTGGGGCTGTGAGGATCATGGGAGAGGCTGTCTGTACAGCTCAGGACAGAGCATGGCTGTGCCCAGCACCCGTACCTGCGTGCTGTGGGGCTGTGAGGAGCAAGGGAGAGGCTGTCTGTACAGCTCAGGACAGAGTGGCTGTGCCTAGCACCCGTACCTGCGTGCTGTGGGTCTGTGAGGAGCAAGGGAGAGTCTGTCTGTACAGCTCAGGACAGAGGGTGGCTGTGCCCAGCACCCGTACCTGCGTGCTGTGGGGCTGTGAGGAGCAAGGGAGAGGCTGTCTGTACAGCTCAGGACAGAGCGTGGCTGTGCCCAGCACCCGTACCTGCGTGCTGTGGGGCTGTGAGGATCAAGGGAGAGGCTGTCTGTACAGCTCAGGACAGCGTGGCTGTGCCTAGCACCCGTACCTGCGTGCTGTGGGTCTGTGAGGAGCAAGGGAGAGTCTGTCTGTACAGCTCAGGACAGAGCATGGCTGTGCCCAGCACCCGTACCTGCGTGCTGTGGGGCTGTGAGGAGCAAGGGAGAGGCTGTCTGTACAGCTCAGGACAGAGCGTGGCTGTGCCCAGCACCCGTACCTGCGTGCTGTGGGGCTGTGAGGATCAAGGGAGAGGCTGTCTGTACAGCTCAGGACAGCGTGGCTGTGCCCAGCACCCGTACCTGCGTGCTGTGGGGCTGTGAGGAGCAAGGGAGAGTCTGTCTGTACAGCTCAGGACAGAGGGTGGCACTTTGCTCTCGTTTTAATTGTGTGTTTTCGTTCTTCGTGAACGGGTGTTTGGCTGCTGCTCCGTGCTGGGGCCTGTGGTGGGGTGGTCATGATGCACCCTCATCACCAGCCTGTGTGGATTGCTCCTGGCCGCCCCTCCCTTGTCATCCTCTGCACAGTCTCTTTACCCTGGTTTAGTGTTCAGTGAAAGTTTAAGAGCAATAATCGTTTCTACTTTTACATTAGCTGTTTCTGATATTTTTGCTTAATGTTCTTCAAAAGACTAGAAAATAGATGAGCGTGTGGGGAAGTAGGGATTAGCCAACACTTCCCGGGCTTCCTGGAACCTGCCTTTTAGGAGGAGTACTGGACCACATGCCCATGCATTTATATTGATTATAAAGTTTAAAAGATAGAATTGTTTTGTCCAGTTGCCATCTTTTCTAAGTGATTAGTAAAAAGCATTGGGGATAGTCTTCAGCATTGCTAAGTTTTAGGACATGGATTGGATTTTATTATTTACTATGTTCTATAGCCTAGTAAGACATTTTAAAAATACATTTTTATTGAATTTTGGGGATTTCATACTTTTTTTTTTTTTGTCTTTTTTGAGACAGGCTCTCCATGTAGCCCCAGTTGGCCTAGAACTGGTTATATAGACCAGGCTGGCCTTGAATCACAGAGATCCGAGTGCCTCTGCCTCCACCTCCCAAGTGCTGGGATTAAAGGTATATGCCACCGTGCCTGGCGATTTCCTATATTTTAATCATGTTTAGCCCATCTTCCATGTCTCCACCCCCCATGGCCCTCCCACAGGACTTCTGTCATGTACATTAAGGCCTATCAAGTCACGTTTGTGCACCCAGATGTCCCTCAGTGTGAGATCGTCCACTGGAGCCTGTGTAGACTATCTACTGTCACCCCCGTAAACTCCCCCTCACCCACAATAATCAGCTGCCAATGGTTTCTTGCCAAAGCCTCCTGCCCATTTCCTGAGTTCTGTGTTGACTTTATCTGGCTGAGTTTGTGTGGGTCTTTGCTGTCTGCCTTGCTGTCAGTTCCTGTAACACTGTCCTTATGGCCACGCAGCTCCTCCCCGGCTGGCTCCTAACAGTCTGTCCACCCATTCTTCCAGGAACAATGTCCCGGTTTCTGTGTGGGTGGAGTTTAACGCAGGAGTCCTGTGCAGGGACCCACACTCTGCAGTCTCTTCTTCTCTACGTCATGGCCTTTTGTGTTCATTGCTCTCTGTTGCATGAGGAAGCCTCACTGATGAGAGAGTTGAGAGATTCATGACTGGGGTAGCAGTTCCACTGGGTGCTGCCCCTCTGTGACTGTGGACAAGCTCCTCAGCCTGCTCTGCAGGGGCCTCTTCTGTAAGTTTATCAGGAAGTTCTTCATAGCAGCCTGTGCTGCCCTTAAGAGGCTGTGCCCAGGCAGACACACCTATTGTTTTACAGTATTGGTCTTGGTATAAGTCAGTTATTATAGTTGGTTTTATTGTTTGTTTGTTTGTTTGCTTTTTAACTTTGAGTAATTTTGGCAAGCAGCCGTGATTGAAAGGCACTTCTAGTAACTAGTGAATACTATATAAATGGGGTTTAGTGTATATCTAAAGAATTTTGCATTGTGCCTAGAAGGTGGTGACTGAGTAAACATTTGTTTCCCCTAAAATAAATTACTGCCATTTCTATACTGTCTTCCATTCATTTGTTCATCAGATTACTACGTGTACCTGCTAAGCACTAAGAATTGTGCTAAATACATATTGATAAACATAACGGTTGAAACCGTTTACCCTTATATAGCTTAAATTCTAATGTGACAGGTATAAATGTATTAGGCAGTTTAGCTTTATTGAAAGGGTTGATCTAAGGTCTGAAAGGTCAGAGCCTGCCTGCAGGACAACCATCTTTGGGAACAGTAGTCTATGCAGATGTTTTTCTTTGATTTGAACTCATAATTATAGAACCAACATGGAAAGCATTGCATTTCCTTTTGAAATAAGATATTTTTAAGTCTGTGGATCAAAATAATAAAGTAGGAAATATACAAGATGAACTGGAAACAGCTTAGAAACACCTTCCAGAAGGTGAGGGAATGCTGAGTAAAGTAGACAGGAAAGGCTGACCTCACATCAAAGCAACCCCAGAACCGCTCGGAGGAGTTTCCGGTGGTCAGAGCTGGAGACGTGGATTAGTGTAGTGCTTGCTGATCATTGCTGCCCATCATACTAAATGCAGCAATTCAGAATGCCGTAACTGTATTAGCTGTTGTCTCTTGTGATCAAATCTTCCAGTCACAGTTCTCGAGATTAACATATTGGATAGCGAAATGCTGAAAGCTGAAATTAAGAAACCATAATTCCCAGTGAAGAGGGCTGGAAAGGTGGAAATCCAAACAAGTCAAGGAGAGAAGTGCATTTGAAGTCATTGCTGGGCAGCTGTCAAATTACTTCCTAGTATATCACTTGTGCCTTGTCACAAATTCCCATGATGCCCACATTCAGTAGCAGCCTTCCTGAGAGAAGGGAGAGAATTTAACCAGGTTCGATGATCTTCTAAGCGAAGACAGTTGGGGACCTAGAGATTCTACCTGGGTAATGATACACACTAACTCCTGAACTGGCCTTGGTTGGAGATGTGACTGTTGGAGGTGGCCGGCCTCTTTCATTTATCCAACACAGAAAACCTGGGCTTCGGTTTTTTTCATGTTTCACTCTGGGGCTATTGAATCTGGCTATTGAATTTTGGATTTAGCAAATATAATAATTCTTCCTTCTGTTGGGTCCAAAAATTCTAGAATTCATCCCCTCATTCAGGTAGCAATGAGCAGGGAAACCAAGGAACTCTGCAAATTGTATACCAGCATGTGGGGTTACAGCATGTGAGGTAGTGTGCAGGGTTATAGCATGGAATGTAGTATGTGAAATTACAGCATGTGATAGTGTAGCATGTGGCTTTACAGAATATGGGATTATATGGTGTGGGACTGCCGCATCTGATAAAGCATGTGAGATGTCAGCATGCAATATTATAGTGCGACTTTACAGCAGGTGGGACCACATAGTATGGCATCACCTTGTGTGGGATTACAGCATGTGCTCCAGTCATGTGACTCTACAGCATGAGGGATCATGTGGGTGGTGTCACCTTGTGTGGGATTACAGAGTGTGCTCCAGTCATGTGACTCTACAGCATGAAGGATCATGTGGCTGGTGTCACCTTGTGTGGGATTACAGCGTGTGCTCCAGTCATGTGACTCTACAGCATGAGGGATCATGTGGCTGGTGTCACCTTGTGTGGGATTACAGCATATGCTCCAGTCATGTGACTCTACAGCATGAGAAATCATGTGGCTGGTGTCACCTTGTGTGGGATTTACAGCGTGTGCTCCAGTCATGTGACTACAGCATGAGGGATCATGTGGCTGGTGTCACCTTGTATGGGATTACAGCGTGTGCTCCAGTCATGTGACTCTACAGCGTGAGGATCATGTGGGTGGTGTCACATTGTGTGGGATTACAGCATTTGCAATTATAATGTGTAGGAGTTGTGCACTTTGGAATTTTTTTTTTTAATTTTTTTTTTTTATTTTTAAATTTTATTTATTTCTGTATGTGTATGAATGTACCGTCTGCATGCAAGTCTGTGCACCCGTGTCGTGCAATGCCGCGGAGGTCAGAAGAGGGTGTCGGATTCCCCTGGAACTGGAGTTCTCCTGGAATTGGAGTTTCAGACGGTTCTTGGCCGCCATGTGGGTGCTGGGGATCGAACCCTGGTCCTCTGCAAGAGCCGTCGGCGCTCTTAACCGCTAGGCCATCTCTCCAGCCCCCACACTTTGGAATTATTATCAAACCCTTCTCACTAGAAAGGAGCAACCCACGAAATCTTACTGATATGGGTGACTAAGGTGTAGTAACAAGTCTCCTAAGCAAACGAACCCAGATGATTCATGCTTTCTGCAAGGAGTGTCTCCAACAATGATTTCGAATTCTTCACACCTCAAGGAATGAGCACAGTACCTTTCCCAAAGAATATGCTACTGGAAAGAAGACAGGAACAGCTGGGGGGGTTGGTAAGGGAGGAAGTCAGCACTCCAGCTTAAAGTCCAGAGTGCGTGCAGTCTGCTGGTGACGCACACCCCTGGTACAGTGTGAGAGAGACACAGCGCTCTCTGATGTCTTCTGCTCAGGAGCTTCTCAGCCCAGTTTATCTATCAGAGAAATCCTATTTGAGCTATATACTACAAAATAACCAAAAACATGGTCCATAAAACTATCAAGGGTATTGAAACGAAGGGAAATCTGAATACAGTCATGGCCCAGCAGACATGCCCTGCAAGGTGTCCTCTGTGCCATCCTGAAGCAGGAAGGACAGGCGATGGAAACAGGTGTGAATGGATGTTAGCTAAGCACACTATACTGAGCTCTCTTAGTCTACAACAGATTCAGTTACAAATCAGTAACATGTATAGAAAAATCCCAGAATATTTTAAGTATCACACTAGTAAGTGATTTACATGTAAAGGAGAAATCACAAAGAAAATTATAGAACATTTGGCTTCCAGTGCCATAGTGTTAATACAGACAACAGCCCGAGCCACACTCAACAAGGAGTCAGCATTGACCCTGAGGGAAAAGGCAGCTGGAGATAGGTAGACCGCTCTGTTATGAAGCTGCTACGGCAAATCAAGTTAAACTGAAGGTCAGCATAAGAAAGAAAATGATAAAGATACAACTAGAAATAATGGAAATATAAGAATAATAAATTCATTAAAGTAAAATATTGCTTCTTGGAAAAATAACAAATCGGTCAACTGAGTGAGACTGGTTCAAGAGAAAAAAAGGAAAAACTCCAATGACCAGTATTAAGAATTCAAGAAGAAAGATGAGGTTCTGATCCAAGAAAACACAAGAGACTCTTACAATTAGAAAAGGCTGGTTTATGCTATGTGAGGTGTCCCTGTCGGCTTAAGTATGAGAACCCTCGGGCAGTTGGTGGAGCTGATGTAAGAAGGCCATAGAATCCCTGAGAGCTGGGGCCTTGCTACAGGAAGCACATCACTAAGGAGGGCTTTGAGAATTTGGCCCAGCCACCTCTGCCACCACGCCTCCCCACCATGACTCTTAATCCTCTGGAACCATAAGCCCAACAAACCCTTCCTTCTGTCACTTATCTTGGTAGTGGTGTCTTATCACAGCAACAGAGAAGGAACTACAGTAATCTGTGAAATAGTTCATACTTTGTTCCTAAGATTGGGGACAGGCAGGTTTTTCCAAATAACCTCCTTATTCCAAATTAGACTAAAACACCTAATCTGTAGTAAGGGAGATAGAGAAAGGGGCCCACAGGTGTGCAGATAGAGAAGGCAGGACCATTGTCACATGGCCATGCCAGCCTGGTCGGGGGATGAGTTCTGGACCAGCCCGAGTGAGACACTTGCAAGCATACCCGAGAGTATATGAGGAGGAAACAGCACAGGTGGTCAGAAGTCGGTGGCTCGCCACGCTGCCTGTTAGATCCCAACAGGCTTTAAGCAGTGGTTTTGCAGTCTTTCAGGAAGTGGAAGAATGGAGACAACTTTGTAGCTTAGTTTTTAAGGCCATTATTTCAGAAAGAGACAGTGTAAAAAAACAATAGCTACAGATGACAATGGCAGTCCCTTACGCCGAAACATAAAATCCTTAGAAACTGTTAAACCAAGAGCAGCAGCGGAGTAAAGCGGAGACGTCCGTTATCAGTAGAAGCCGTCTACTACTGAAAGGTGCGGAGGACAGAGGCGTCGATGTAGTTCAGCCCAGCGACCATTTCTGTAGATGTAGGGATCTCTGTGAGAGAAAGAACTTGATGTACACTGACATTAACAAGTAGAAATCTAGAGAAGTAGGGAATAAAAGGCAATTTCCATTGACTTGATAAGAGGCATTTCCAAGAAAAATTTATAAATGTTTTTTTAAAAATCAGACAAGAGCTAGTATCTTCCGTGAAATGTGTAGAGCTTTCCTCCTAAGATTTGGAACAGGCTGCCACTGCAGACCTTGCTTTTTATTCTGTGTTGTACAAAGACCTAATCAGTACAGTGACGAAGGAGCTGTGCACAGTCCAAGACAGAAAGGGTGGGCCTGGAATGTCTGTCCTGAGAGAGCTACTGCAGGCTACAGAATGGATAAATTTGTTAGTTGCATAGTACAAAGCATAAAAAACATGGATTTCTACATATCCGCAATTATTGTCTGAAAGAGAACCTTGGAAAGAAAACATCGAAAGCAAGATCCATGAAGTGACTGTCAGCCCCGTGTCCTGTTTCTCTTTCTTTCTTCTGTTACACAAGAACTTTCCTATACCTGCATGTTGTATGCTGAGCAACTTCTTTTATCATGACATAGAATTCATTATTTCAATCAAAATATTAATAATGTCAGTAAAAGTCCAAGGTTATGCAACCAGTGTGATGTCATCTTGGGGCTGCATGTTACTGATAATCCCTTCCTCACCTTCCACCAGACAGCCATGACTACTCCTGTGGCTGTAAATTTCATTTTGTGGACATTTCTTATCTTTGTAATCCCCATGTGTGATCTTTCAGGTCACATTTTTTCACGTAGCATTGCATTCTTAGATCAGTTCCTCTTGTGGCACATAGTTCTTTTTATTGCTGAGTAGCATTCCGTTCTGTCAGCATATCACTCGATCTGATCAGTTGGTGCTGGTGGGTTGCCCCCTTCTTGGCTTTTACTAAATGTTCAACGTTACCCAACCAATGTGGTGCCAGTTGGAGCTTTTCTGTCCCTCTGTGCCATGAGCATTTTTGCTCAAGCCTTTGTGGACAACTGGGAGTATGAGCTACTGGATTAAATTATAAATTTGCATTTAACCTTTTAAGGGACTGTCTGATTGTCACTGACCGTGGTGGTGCACACCTGTCAGCCAGCACCTGGGTGGCTAAGGCCTGCCTGGAATGAATATAACCGCCGAGCCATCTCTCCAGCCCCCTGGAATGAATACATAGAGGCCCATGCAAAGGAGGGAGGGAGGGAGGACAGGGAAGCCAGATGTTTCTGAAGTGGATGTGCTGTTACGACTTCTCACTAACAATATATGAAGCGTCTTAGGGATACGTTTGATAAAAATCCTGCCGTTCTTCTATACCGACAACAACCGAACATACAAAGAATGCAATGGAACTACTCAATGGAACTGCTTTGTGCTTTGGGTTAGATGACTGGCTCTGGCTGGGCGTAGTGGCGCACGCCTTTAATCCCAGCACTTGGGAGGCAGAGACAGGCTTATCTCTGTGAGTTCAAGGACAACCTGGTCTATAGAGCCAGTTCCTGGCCAGCAGGGTCTACAGGGAGACCCTGTCTCAACAAGACCAAAAAAAAAAAAAAAAAAAGATTGCCTTTTGTCAAGTGTCAATCCCTCAACCCTACACCTAACCCACACCCCACACCCCACACCCCACCCTGCCCTGTGCTACCTGTAATAAAATCATTGGACAGAACTGCAGGTTGCTTCCTGTTGTTGCCAGTACTGCAGTTAGGATCCCCTGTAAACACAAATTCAAGATGAGCCAGCCAATGCAGTGCACACAAAACGCTGATAGACCTTTTCTCGTGATGCTGGAAGAACCAGAGAATTGAATACCCTGCAGGATGTGCCTAACCACATGTGGACTTGGGAAATAAAAGCAGAAATACAAATAAATAGGCTCGCAGCACATTCAGCCTTGACCTTCGCCATTAGAATGCGGGTGCTCGTGCAGGCCTCCTTTGCCTTCTGTCTCCCCCCAAACTGTACTTGTTCATTCTTCTGAAACTGGTTATTAGCAACCTCTGGCCTCCTGTCCCCTGGAAGCACTAATGCATCCTTAGGCTGCACCACGGTTCTCCATCTGAGATCTGGAACAATCTTGCTAAACAGTTTTAGTGCTTTACAGAAAGGTCTGAGCTCAGATCCTGGCTCTGAAATTCTTTGTCAGCCTGAGCAGCTGCGCAGAGACTCCTCTGAAACCAGATGTTAGGTTGAAGTGCTGGGCTGACGGAATAGGGCTGGTGTTACAGTCCTAGAGTTGAGGACAGTCAGGAAGTGGCAGGGTGCAGTCCAGCATAGAGATGATCCCTCTTGTCATTTTGTTCGGCTTGTGTCACTAAACAGCTCCTTTCTTACCCTTTCGGGCTGCATTGAATCTTGGCTAAATAGATCACGTGACCTCGGTGTTTGCAGGCAGAGGCCTTCTGCTGTCACATGGTGGGAAGCTTCGAGTACATGTGCAGTGTGCATACTCCATCTTTTCCCTTAAACCTTCTGCAACATTAAGAAAGATGTATTTTTAAACAATTTTCCTAATGAGAAAATTGAATTTGCGTTACTTATCCAAGCTTACACAAAGAAGGCTGAAGCCTAGATTCTGATTTGTCTCTAAAGCCTGCTTCATGGTGACCGTTCACTCTGCGCATCTTCTAAAGTGCTCACAGTAGCCTGGAGAAAGCCAAGTTAGATGCAGACCTGACGTATAAGAGAAGTCCCCGTGGCATCCTGGGCATCACACTGGGACCCTAGCGTGTGTCCTATGAAGCCCACAGGAACATTGGCGGGCTTCTGCTAAGGTGATGGGAGGAATGCCACCGCGTGAGCTGAGGTCTTACAGGCAGAGCACTGTTTTCCCCTTTCTCTGATTATGGGGCACCATTCGTGCCCTTTAAGTGGGGAGCAACAGGGCACCGTTCTCTGTTCCACTAGGAGCTATGGTCATGTTCTCTGGGTACAGTGCTCTGTCGGTTAGGACTGAGTTAAGCTCTGCCTTAACCAGGAATCCATCTACTTAGACATTTCTTTTTCTTTCCTGCAGAATAGAAGCAGCTCCAGGCTAGCGTTGGGATCGTGGGGCAGCTGAGGGCCGAGGCTAGCATTAGGATTGTGGGCAGCTGAGGGCCGAGGCTAGCGTTGGGATTGTGGGCAGCTGAGGGCCGAGGCTAGCGTTAGGATTGTGGGCAGCTGAGGGCCGAGGCTAGCGTTAGGATTGTGGGGCAGCTGAGGGCCGAGGCTAGCGTTAGGATTGTGGGCAGCTGAGGGCCGAGGCTAGCGTTAGGATTGTGGGGAGCTGAGGGCCAAGCCTAGCGTTAGGATTGTGGGGCAGCTGAGGGCCGAGGCTAGCGTTGGGATCGTGGGGCAGCTGAGGGCCGAGGCTAGCATTAGGATTGTGGGCAGCTGAGGGCCGAGGCTAGCGTTGGGATTGTGGGCAGCTGAGGGCCGAGGCTAGCGTTAGGATTGTGGGCAGCTGAGGGCCGAGGCTAGCGTTAGGATTGTGGGGCAGCTGAGGGCCGAGGCTAGCGTTAGGATCGTGGGGCAGCTGAGGGCCGAGGCTAGCGTTGGGATTGTGGGCAGCTGAGAGCCGAGGCTAGCGTTAGGATTGTGGGGAGCTGAGGGCCGAGGCTAGCATTAGGATTGTGGGCAGCTGAGGGAGGCTAGACGTTAGAGATTGTGGGCAGCTGAGGGGCCGAGGCTGACGTTGGGATTGTGGGACGCAGCTGAGGGCCGAGAGCTAGCGATTGGAATGTGGGGCAGCTGGTAGGTCGGGCTAAGCGTTGGGATGTTGGGCAGCTGAGATGGAGCCTCGAGCGCATACGTTGGGGATTCGATAGCGGCAGCTGAGGGAGCCGAGGCTAAGGCTTGGGATTGACTGGCGGCAGCTAGGGCCTAGCTATATCCCATCGCTAAGCGTCTATGGACATTGTGGCGAGCGCCTGCCGTCACTACGCAGCGCCTCCTCTCACGAGCCGGAGCGTTAACCGGGAACTTGTCGCGGCAGGCTGAGGGCCCACAGTACCCGCTAGCGGTTGCGGACCATTGAAGTGTCGCCTAGGCCTGCAACAGGGCCGAGGACCTTCAGCGTTGGTGGATCTTACGTCGGCAAGTGCCAGACCTCGACCGGCACGAGCGGACCCGCACTACGCGTATAGGCAAATACTTATGGAGTACTAGAACTGAAGCTCCAATACACATCGCGAGGAGAAGCTAGCGTCTCACAATAGAGTACAATTGTGGTCACCGGCACGCCCTGAGGGGCCAGAGAGCTAGCGTATGGGGATTGGCATGGGCAGCTTGAGGGCCAGAGGCAGCGTCAGGGATTGTCGGGGCAGCTGAGGGGCCGGAGGCTTAGCGTTAGGGATTAGTTGGGCACGGGCTGGGGACGAGTTCTAGCGTTAGGATTGTCTCGTATTCGATCGCCTTGGACGCGCGTGCAACCCCGAGGCTAAGCCATTCTAGGAGCTAGATGGAGGAGCTTGTCCAAAGTGCGAGAACATAGACCCAGTGCCTGAGTAGTGGGAGACGGAGCTGCGAGCTGGCACACAGATACCGAGCGCGGCTGCATTCATGCACAGCCTCGGGTGAATGTAGTGCGACCACAGATCGAGCATCAGGGCCGGGGCTAGGGTTGGGATTGTGGGCAGCTGAGGGCCGGGGCTAGCGTTGGGATTGTGGGGAGCTGAGGGCCGAGGCTAGCGTTAGGATGTGGGGCAGCTGAGGGCCGAAGCTAGCGTTGGGATTGTGGGCAGCTGAGAGGCCGAGGCTAGCGTTAGGATCTGTGGGGCAGCTGAGGGCCGAGGAGCCTAGCGTTGAGGATTGTGGGGCAGCTGAGGGCCGAGGCTAGCGTTAGGATTAGTGGGGCAAGCTTAGGGCCGAGGTAGCGATTAGGATTGTGGGCAGCTGAAGGCCGAGGCTAGCGTTAGGATTTGGGGAGCTGAGGGCCGAGCGCTAGCGTTGGGATTGTGGGGAGCTGAGGGCCGAGCGTAGCGTTGGATTTTGTGGGCAGCTGAGGGCAGGAGCCTAAGCGTTGGGATTGTGGGCAGCTGAGGGCCGAGGCTAGCGTTGGGATTGTGGGGCAGCTGAGGGCCGAGGCTAGCGTTGGGATTGTGGGCAGCTGAGGGCCGAGGCTAGGGTTGGATTGTGGGCAGCTGAGGGCCGAGGGCTAGCGTTAGGGATTGTGGGGCAGCTGAGGGCCGAGCTAGCGTTGGATTGTGGGCAGCTGAGGGCCGAGCTAGCGTTGGGATTGTGGGCAGCTGAGGCCGAGGCTAGCGTTAGGATGTGGGGCAGCTGAGGGCCGAGCTAGCGTTGGGATTGTGGGCAGCTGAGGCCGAGGCTAGCGTTAGGATCGTGGGGCAGCTGAGGGCCGAAGGCTAGCGTTGGGATTGTGGGCAGCTGAGGGCCGAGGCTAGCGTTAGGGATCTGTGGGGCAGCTGAGGGCCGAGGCTAGCGTTGGGATTGTGGGCAGCTGCAGAGGCCGAGGGCTAGCGTTAGGGATCTGTGGGGCAGCTGAGGGCCGAGCTAGCGTTGGGATTGTGGGCAGCTGAGGGCCGAGGCTAGCGTTGGGATTGTGGGCAGCTGAGGGCCGAGGCTAGCGTTGGGATTGTGGGGCAGCTGAGGGCCGAGACTAGCGTTGGGATTGTGGGGCAGCTGAGGGCCAGAGCTAGCGTTAGGATTGTGGGGCAGCTGAGGGCCAAGCTAGCGTTGGATTGTGGGGAGCTGAGGGCCAGCTAGCGTTAGGATTGTGGGGCAGCTGAGGGCCAGCTAGCGTTGGATTGTGGGGAGCTGAGGGCCAAGCTAGCGTTAGGATTGTGGGGAGCTGAGGGCCAGAGCTAGCGTTAGGATTGTGGGGAGCTGAGGGCCAGCTAGCGTTGGGATTGTGGGAGCTGAGGGCCGAGGCCTAGCATTAGGATTGTGGGGAGCTGAGGGCCGAGCCTAGGTTAGGATTGTGGGCGAGCTGGGGGCCGAGGCCTAGCGTTGGATTGTGGGCGAGCTGAGGGCCGAAGCTAGCGTTGAGGATTGTGGGGCAGCTGAGGGCCGAGGCTAGCGTTAGGATTGTGGGCACCCAAGGGCCGAGGCTAGCGTTGGGATTGTGGGCAGCTGAGGGCCGAGGCTAGCATTAGGATTGTGGGCAGCTGAGGGCCGAGGCTAGCGTTGGGATTGTGGGGCAGCTGAGGGCCGAGGCTAGCGTTAGGATTGTGGGCAGCTGAGGGCCGAGACGTGGCTGCATCTCCTTTGACATCGGTACCCTCTCTCTCTATCCTGAGGTGCATCCCCATTTCCATCCTGGGTCTTTGTAATGGTTCCACCTACTAAGTGGGCGCAGGACGGCTGGAAAGCCTCTCCTGGAGCTCCGCTCCCTTGGTCTCCTTGACTGCTTCTCCGGAACAAGGACTTAGAAGCAGAGGTTGGGAGTGACCATCACTGACCCCAGTCCAGCTTTGTTACAAGTCTTTTGGTTACAAAGAAGGGGGAGGGCCTGGAGAGGTGGCTCCGTGGTTAGGGTCACTTGCTTCCAGTTTAGAGCACCCTTTTGGTTCCTAGCACACAGATGGTAGCTCACAGGCGTCTGCAACTCTGCTCCCGGAATGCCCTGTTCTGGCTTACTCTGGCACCAGCCACCTACGTGGTGCAGGCAAACACTCATACTTTTAAGAAAGAATCTTCAGGGGGGAGGGGGTAGTAAATTCCAAGCAGGCAAAGTGTTCTATGGTTTTCTTCTTGACATAGAAATGTAATCTTTTTTAAAGATTAAGGTATAGTGCACCTACAACAAAGGAAACAAATAGTTGAGCGACTTTTTTCATGTGTGTGCTACCAACAGGAGGCCACGCCAGAGCTCAGAAGCGTCTTGCTTTTCTTTGTTAGCCTTTGATTATGAGATTTTTAAAATTAATTCTATCTTCTTTGTCATCCACATTGTCATGGCTTCTTTTTAAAACACCCAGACTCTGGCCTCGCGCCTGTCCGCGCTCTTGGGCCTGTCTGCCTCGCGCCTGTCTGCCCTGCGTCTCTGAAGCTGCCTTCTCCCATCCAGGGCTGGAGGAGCTTCTCTTAGCTGCTTCTCCTTGTTTTTGTTTCTGTTTCCTCTTACTTGTCAGTATGGGCTTTTTGTCTTCCAAGAAATGTTCCTTGTCCCCTAAAACTGATTGGGACACCCCTCCTCTGGGATCCTACACTCCTAGGGGCTTCCCTGGATCGTAGAACCATGCTGAGTGTATCCACATGTCGGATTTGCACATAGAACTAGAATTTATTTATTTATTTATTTATTTATTTATTTATTTATTTATTTATTTATTTATTGGTCTTTTTGAGACAGTTTCTCCCTGTAGCTCTGGCTGTCCTGGAACTCACTCTGTAGACCAGGCTGGCCTTGAACTCACAGAGATGCACCTGCCTCTGCCTCCCAAGTGCTAAGATTAAAGGCGTGTGCCACCATGCCCAGCCTTAGAATGTTTTATTATAAAGACCAATTCATCCCTGCTGCTGCAGTCCCAAGGCTGGCACATAGTAGGTGCTGTGTCATTATCTGCTTGATGAACTCAGAATGGAGGTGATAAATCAACACTGGGGTGATCTTATGTAGCAGTGCCAGAGCTGAATCTGTGTTCCTAAATGGTAGAGAGCTGTTACATTTCAAACTCAGTTTATAAAATGGAGGTGGTGGGAAAAGTGCAGAGTTATTTTACAGATAAAAGATAGTTTGTATAGACCACCCAGCACAGTCCACAGTTCATAGAAGATGTTTAGCAAGTTGTCCCCTTACCGTGCATGCCTGTGCCCCCACGTCTCGGATACTTTTCCTTCTGCTGTGGGAAAATGCTCTGCAGAAACAACTTAAGGGAAGAAGGTGGATTTCAGGTCTCGGTTGGAGGGTTGAGGCCGTCGTGGCGGAGATGATAGCAGTTGATCATACACATCCACAGAAGTGGCGTGTGGTGAGTGATGGAGTTCAGCCTGTCTTCCTTTTTTTGATCATTCTAAGACCCCAACCCATGGAATACTATTGAGCGTAAGCTGGGTTTGTCTTTCCACCAGTTTAAGTGGCCCCTTGGAGACATGCCAGGAGGGTTACCTCCTTGGTCTTATGTCCACACTACTGTACCGTCAGTGCCTCTTCTACGATGGCAGTCACTGTGGCCTGGCAATCTTCATGCTGCATCCATGGCCTCTGTCTTCCCAGCCTTTCAGCTGAGGTGCTTGTTTCTGTGGAGAACGGGGGAGGGGGGTGCAGAGGCTCTTCTGGGAGATTATCTTTATGTTTTTTAAATTATTTTATTTATTTTCGTTGATGTGTCTGTGTAAGTGCACGCCACGTGTGTGCAGGTGCCCGCAGAGGCCAGAACACACTGGATCCACTGGAACTGGAATCTCAGGTGTTATAAACCACCTGATACAGGTGCTGGGAATGAACTCCTTTCCTCTGGAATAAGAGTGATCACTCTCAACCATCAAACCAGCCCTCCAGCCCCAGGGACATTAACTTTAAAATAAGTCAGAACTTTCAGGCAGCCTGTGACAAGTGGTTCTAGCTTCCTTTCTGAAAGTCTTTGAGAACAGTCACTTGTAGTAACCGATTAAGGCTAGCAGGTAGGCCACATGACCCCTCAAGGTCTATTTCTTCTCTTTGATTTAGCAAAGTGCCAGCATGTTCTTGCCCTTTGCAGTGGAGGTGAAGCTTAGAAGTCATTCATAGTAGAAAGGGGAGAGATCAACCATGCATGGCATCTGGTGTCTTTGATTCTTTGGGAAGCCTGTATTGGCACTTACAACATTTTTATTAGACAAAGTGATTATTCTATCTTGAAATGAGGCTTTACAAGCTTAATTCTAATATTAGGGTTAGGAATAATAGCTACCATTCATTTTGTACCTAATGGCATGCCAGTGAAAAGTGTTTTTTGTGTGTGAATTCTAATTACCACCCCCCCTTACACACCACACACATGCTACCCGAAGCCGCAGGTACAGTTAGTGCACCCCGGACACTTTGGTTGCGCATTCTTCCTTCCCATGTTTTGGTTGCGCATTCTTCCTTCCCATGTTTTGTCGAGAATTTTTTATGTCTGAGACACTTCTAGAAGCTGAGACACAAACAATTTAGCTGCCTACTCAAAATGACACTTCTTTTAAAAGGAAGAATACAGTGGTATTCACACCTAGCTGACATTTAAGCCGAACTCTGGCCTCTTCATCCTCACCAATCCTGGTGCTCCATGGTAACGACCGACTTTGATCATGAGGTACTTTCCAGGTGCTTGATGGTCTGACAACCATGTGAAATCAGTGGAGAATATGGAGTGGGTGCTGCCTGGTCCACAGTAGAAGAGGAGTGACTGAGGTGGACTCTCGGGAGCTTCCCCCAGCTGCGGCAGCTGTGTGGGAGCAGTGCTGTGACCTGTGCTCTGACCCTGGAGTGCTGCCCCTGCCTGTCAGGATCTTGGCAGCTTGATCAAAGCTAACACACCCATGTGGCCGTTGTGGAGGGGGAGCTCACAGAGAATCTAGAAGGAGAGGGAGAGAGACCCTGAGCTTGGCAGCTGCAGTGGGGTGGCCAGCGTGGCCAGACGAAGGGAGCAGGACCTGAGCGGCAGCCCCAGGGCATGAAGGGCTTCGGGGATTGCGGACCTGGAACTTCCATTACATGAGCCCTCACAGAAATAGATCTGCCACCACTTGCACTGTGCTTGCCTGAGGAAGGACCCTCGGCTGGCTCCAGGGCATCCGGGGATCAGCAGACATTCTCCTGGGAACTGTCTGAAAGGTCAGATGTTGCCAACTTTGCACACATAATTAAGAGCAGGTTTTGCTTTACACAGACCTCTGTTCTCATTTGACTTTGGGGCTTACCAGTGTTGTTCCTGAAAGAATTAAGAAGCATAATGCGGGGGCTGGATAGATGGCTCAGCGATTAAGAGCGCAGACTGCTCTTGCAGAGGACCCGGGTTTGATTTCCCAGCACCCACATGGCAGCTAAGAACCGTCTTTAACTCCAGTTCCAGGGGATGCCCTCTTCTGACCTACGTGGCATTTCACGACATGGGTGCACCAACCTACATGCAGACAGTACACTCATACACATAAAAAATAAAAATTAAAAAATTTTAAAAAAGAAGCGTAATGCATGAGCATGTATAAACATATACATGCTCATATAATGTGCACTCCTTATCTTGAAACAGATGACAGCAGTGTCTTATGGGAGGGAGGCTGGTCCTGGTTCACCCTCATGCAGGCTTCGCTCCATCACGACAGGGAAGGCATGTGGAGAGGAGCAGCACCACACAGGACAGCCAGGATCGGAAGAGGAGGGTGCAGGTGTCTCGTGCTTCTCCTTTTCTCTTGGCTCCAAGCCTGCAGTCCATGGATGGCTCTGCACATGCTTGGGGTGAACCTTTCCCACTCAGTTGATACTTTGGGAGCACCCTCATACGTACCCTGTTCCCAAAAGAAATACTCTTTCTGGGGTCGTGGGGCAGCATGGTGCACTGCCGTCCCAAGGGGACTCTGGGCCTCAGTTTGTAGTTTAACTATTTGGATTTTGCTTTTTGTGTTTGAAGACTTTCAAACTTTTGCGTATGTACATGTGTGAGTATGAATGTATGCCACGTGTATGTACATGTGAGTATGGATGTATGCCTCATGTATGTACATGCATGAGTATGGATGTGTGCCACATGTATGTATATGTGAGTATGGATGTGTGTATGCCACATGTATGTACATGTGAGTATGGATGTGTCCCGCATGTATGTACATGTGAGTATGAATGTATGCTACATGTATGTGAATGCCATGGATTGATCAGTGAGGGTGCTGTATTCCCTGGAGCTGAAGTTGAAGGGTTGTGAGCTGTCCTCGTGCGTGCTGGGCTCTGGACTCTGCTCCTCTGGACTAGCAGCAGACTTGCTTCTGTGCAGTCTCTCTAGCTGCATTTAGTTTCTCCAATGTTTATTTAGAAGGGCTGAATACTGCTGGGCGTGGTGGTGCACGCCTTTAATCCTAGCACTTGGGAGGCAGAGGCAGGTGGATCTTTGTGAGTACAAGGCCAACCTGGTCTACAGAGTGAGTTCCAGAACAGCTGGGACTACAGGGAGACCGTCTTGAAAAAAAAAAACAAACAAAAACAACAAAAAAAGAAGGGCTGAATTGGAAAAACAAAATGAGTAATATTTTTTCTGGAGTAATCATACAACTTTTAATAAGTTCATTTCTCATAGAAACTTATACAAGCTAACATTCGTGCCACATTATTGAGATTTTAATAGCTCTTAGTTTATAAAATAAAATGACTATTAAATATCATTAACTACCTCTTAACTCTCATTAAGGAAGCTCCTCCATGCAATAGGAGACCAGGAACTCCAAAGGGCCTGAATGGCCAAACTGTGAAGATCAGGAGTCTACAGCGTGTGGTTCCCTGGACAGCTGCCTATGTTCAGCTCCACCCACCCAGGGCTCAGGGAGCTTTGCAGAAGAGGGGCGGGAAGATCGTCAGAGCCAGGGAGGAGGTGCAAGACCAAGGGAAATGGTCCATACAGGCTCCTGGGACCCTGCTCATATTGCTACCAGCATGCACAAGACCCATGCAAGCTCAGCTGGACCAAAACCCAGCACAGAACTGCAGAAATGGGTAGCAGAGCCAACCTTGGCTGAGGAAATACTGGCAACTGATGGAGGTCAGGTGAGGAAGAACTGGGCTTCTTTAGAAAAGAGACTCCAGATAGGCTGACTAGAGCTCAGGGGAGGAGCTGACACTGAGGAGTGAGCAGGGAGAGTAATTTGGCACAATGGACTCTAGCAGGAATGACAGAAGAGGGGGTGGTGCAGTGATGGGGGGAAGCTGGTATAATGGCAATTAAGATTGCATGAAAATTTAGTTGTGAAACAAAAAAACAAAAAGAAAAAAAATCATTCATCATTCTGATAGATTTGGTTGAGATTGTGTAAATTAGATAATCATTTCTCTTGGGTCTTTTTAATGAAAAAATCAAACCCCCAAAATATTTCAATATAACAAGTTATATTTGTAATTGATTCATTTTGGAGGAAGATAAGGTTTTTTTGTCTCATCACTTTAAATTATATTGTCCCTAACAAAAGGAAGCAGAAATTAAATGTAGCCGGTATTTTTAACCGCCTTGTTTTGGGAGTCTGCAAGTTTAGTTTAGTGGGAGACTGCTTGTCTAGTATCCCAGAATCCCTGAGTTTAATTCCTAGCCTGGGGTGACCCCAGGCTTCATTTTGGTATAGTGGTTTTATTAAAGTAAAAGAGGAAAGGCAGAGGATTCCCTTCTACCTCCTGCCCCATTTAAACAAGAATTTCTGTTAACTCCTAATTCTTTTTTTTTTTTTCCTAATTCTCTAAATGACTTTGATCCCTACTTCCCACCTATCACTTTTACCAAATTTTTTTTTTTTTTTGGTCTTTTTGAGACAGGGTCTCCCTGTAGCTCTGGCTGTCCTGGAACTTGCTTTGTAGACCAGCCTGGCCTTGAAGATCCCCCTGCCTCTGCCTCCCCAAATCTTATTTCATAGTGTAAGTACAGCATGGTAAAATCCCTTCGCAGGGACTCCTTTGCCCTCCCCACTGCCATCCCCATGGTGACGTTCTCCTGGGCAATGAATTGTCTTTTAGCCAGATTAATAATGTCAGTTCTGAAAGGTCTGTAACTTTAAAAGTTAGGCATGTAATTCTTATGGCCTGAGAGGATTACTAAACCTTTCTTTTAGAGGGGTTTAAACTATAAATATTGTCTGACGTTTTAAATTGAAAATTATTTAAATATTCCAATTACTAGCACACCTTGGAGATACTGTGGGTTCAGTTTCAGACTGTGTGGTAAAGAAAACATTGCAATAAAACAGTTCACACAAGCTTTGCCTCCCAGTACAAGTATGTTATGATTGCTCTGTAATCTTGTCTGTTACGTGTACAAAGCAAGACTTTAAGAAGCAATGCGTGTTCCTTAATTTGAAAGGACTTTACTGCTAGACATACTGCTGATCATCTGAGCAGTCTCGATCATGCTCTTCTCATGGTAGGGACTCGCCCAGTTGAGGCTCCTGAGCTGATCAGGTGGCACCTGCTGGAGGCTGGGCTGGCTCTGACAGCTGTGCAAAATAAAACAGCCGTGAAGCTTGCATCCATGAAGCGAGTTCTCATCTGTGCCAGCCACAGCTGCACTAAAGTGGATTTAAGAACACTTGAAGCCCTCACCTGTTTTCTCTGTGACATGTAAAGCTATGTAATAGCATGTTGCCCCCACTAGATGTCTTCAGACGAGGCTGGGTCCTCAAACCCTGCTGCCCTGTTCACTGCTTTTATGCAGGGTTCTGAGTCTTCTGTGTTAGCCATGCTCCCAGCATCTTGGCCAAGAGTAGATTCAACTCAAGAAAGCATGGAACTCATCACAGTGTTGTTGTAGCCCAGCAGTAGAGAACAGTAGAGAACAGAACATCTTTGGGGTTCACTTCTAGTCTAGAGCTCTTAAACTGTTCTACTATGTCTATAGTTCCTTTCTCCCACTGAAGCCATGAGCTCCCCAAAGTCAGGGGTGAGGGCTGGGGTCAGCATCTTTCAAATTTCTGTTACTTTGGTTGTTTTTATGCCCTTTCATGACTCTCAGATGTTCTTAATGACATGTAGGATGCTGAGTACTTGGAGATACTTTCAGTTTACTTTGCCCGGTCCACCAGGAATCACTCCAAGTGGCTGCTCTAATGTTAATCTTAATGAAAAAAAAATGTCTTAACTAGTAAGACTTAAGGTAGAAATTCCTCCTTGACCCCTGGGCTCAGAATAGATGTCTTGGTTCTCAGTAGGTACCAACCTCACTATGTGGAGACATATATCCCTCAACTCGTCATGGTCAGTGAGCAGGTGTATTTTGAAAAAGCAGTAGGTCTCAAGGTAGGCTTAAGGTAGCCAGCCAGTAAACCATGTTGTAACATGGAGTATTACTGCTAGCCAGGCTTCACTGTTCTTTCAGCAGAGCACAGGCTATATTTAAAGAAATCCTTAAGGGTCTACAGTTTATAGGATGGTAAACCTAAAGTCTCCAAGTGCTTTAGCCTCTAACACGTTAGTGTGCTCTTTGAAGCATAGGCCAGCCTGAGTTCTCACCAGCTGTGAAGGTTGTGGATAACATCTTCTCCCACGAAGCATGTTAATTCACTCGAAACCTTACTGTAGTCACCTCCCTCAGTTCTTCCAGTGGATCATCTGCTAAGTTACTGCAGCCACTGCGTTTGTTGTAGAAGTGACTTCACCAAACCTCATGTACCAGCCTCTGCTAGCTGCAAACCTCTTGAGTAGCCACCTGCCACTCTTACCCACCAGAGGATTGAAGAGTGTTGTGAGCTAGATTGAAGAGCTCTGGCTTAGAGGACACGGATTTGATCTTCTATCTAGACCACAAGATTATTTTCCTCATCGGCAGTACAGCTGTTCCAACTTGTCCCTGCAGGAGAAAGGCTCACTGGGACCTGCACTTGGACGGCTGCTGTCTTCCCTCACCCTCACTTTCGCATTCCAGCTTCTGACTCCACATCGGAGACCTTTTTCCTTCCTTTCCTTTGATCGCTTAGAGGTCATTGCAGGGCCGCTAACTGTCCTAATTTCAATAATGTCCTTTCTCAAATAGAGATTCCTGAACAGGAGAGGAATGGAGATGGTAGCTGGCGGAGGAGTCCACATTTATGGACTGTTTATCCTCTTGCATGGGTGTAGTTCCCAGCACCCTTCAGTAATCACAGGAGTACCATCAGATTACCAATAATAGATTGTCATGATGGAGAAAATCATAAAAACTTGAGCTATTGCAGGAATGACAAATGTGTCACAGTGACAGCAGGTGAAGTCTAGCACAAATGCTGGGCTTAGCAGGGTCTGGGGAGGCCGCCACGCACCCGCTCTGACAAATGAGCATGACTTGGAGCATTTTTACATTTGTTTAGAGAGTGTGTGTGTGTGAGTGTGAGTGCGTGTGTGTGAGTGCGTGTGTGTGTGAGTGTGTGTGTGTGTGTGTGTAGAGAGATCAAAGGACATCTTATGGGAACTGATTCCTTCCTTCCACCATGTAGGTTCTAGGATCGAATGTGGGTCAAATAGGCTCAGCACCAAGCACTTAACCCATCTAACCAACCCAGTGTTCTTACGGGTGCACAGACTTGCATGCAGACAGTACATTCATACATATACAGAAATAAATAAAAATTAAAAAAAAATGATTCATTTCAGGCGTAAGTTCATGTTTCTCTTTTCTCGTATCTTTAGCACTGGAAATACACTGGTTTTTCGTTTGTTTGTGTTTGTGGTTTTTGGAGGGGTTTTTTGGTGTTTTTGAGACAGGGTCTCCCTGTAGCCCCAACTGGCCTGGAACTGGCTCTGTAGACCAGGCTGGCCTTGAACTCACAGAGATCCACCTGCCTCTGTCTCTAGAGTGCTGGGATTAAAGGCGTGCACCACTACAGGAGGAATAGACTATTTTGATGCTGAAGCTGTTGTGGTGATTTGGGGAATCTGTTTGCATTGCTTCCGTGACAGTCTTGTTTCTGCTGCCTGCTCCAGAGACAGGGCGGGGTTTAGTCCAGGGATGCGTGATACCTGTGACACAGCAGGGTGACATTGGGCCTTGTCCTCCATATCAGCTGGTTCCTGGGTTCTGGCTGCTGCCTTTCTACCTCAGGGACTAGGATCCAGGTTTCCACATCTAAAACCACTCTTCAGACAGTTCTGTCACCCACAGCCTGCCATCCTCCAGATTGTACTGTGGCCACGCATCCTGGCTAGAGGTTCTGAAACTTTTGGTTCCAGGGTCCTGTTAGCTTTATACTCTAGTTAGGATCCTAAAATACTTCATCTAAAGCAATATTTACATATTACAGATTAGACAAGAAACATGTAAAGTACTTATTAACCACTAAATATAGCAGCAATTTACGAAGTACTTATTAATATAAATCTATTTTTATGAAAAATTTGGGGGCTGGAGAGATGGCTCCGCGGTTAAAAGTGCCAACTACTCTTGCAGAGGACCGGGGTTCTATCCCTAGCACCTTCATGGCGGCTAAGAACCGTCTTCAACTCCACTTCCAGGGGAATCCGACACCCTCTTCTGACCTCCGCGGCATTGCATGACACGGGTGCACAAACCTACATGCAGACAGTACATTCATATACATACAAAAAAATAAAAAAAATTTTTTTTAAAAAAAGAAAAATCTGTTTTTCCAAAAAGCAAGAATTGTCTTGCAGGGGTCACCTCTGCTTTTACCTTTATCCAGTAGGGTACTTTGGTTTGGTTTAAGAAGTTAGGACAACTTCCAGACGTGGTGGCACATACCTTTAATCCTAGCACTTGAGAGGCAGAGGCAGGTGGATCTCTGTGAGTTCAAGGCCAGCCTGGTCTACAGAGTGAGTTCCAGGACAGCTGGGGCTACAGCTGTCTCAAAAAGACCGAGAAAAAAACCTTACGGGGCTCAGAAGGCCTAGCTATAAGACTCAAGGAACCCAGAAAATGAAAAAATTGTTGGACAAGTTACAAGTAGCTAGAAAGGAAAACATCGCCTTTTGTGATGGTTTCAGACACTATTTGGGGGTTGTTTTTTGCTTTTTGTGTGATAGGGTCTTATTATGTAATAATACTAGATGGCCTGGAACTCATTATGTAGACCACACAGACCTCTGACTCATAATAGATCTACCTTATTCTGCCTCTTGAGACTGGGGTCAAAGGGGTATGCCTGGCTCAAATACTATGTCTTGATACTCCACTAAAAATCATGGCAAATGGTAGCTTCTAGGAGGTTAGCCCTAGCTGAAATTTTCAGAAAGCTTGCCTTGAATTCCCTGACAGACATATTTGGAGCATGGGACTATGTGTGGGTGTCCCAAGGATGCTGTGACACATTGCACTACAGACTCGGAAAGTCGCTTAATTGTGCACCAACAACAGAATTCTCAAGTTACTAGTTTGCTCTCCATTTTAGTAATTGCAGTTTCCAAATTGAAGTTCCTTTCGCCTCGGATTTCATCATCACTAGCTTTTGTTGTAAGGTGACTGGCTCACTTCACTCACACTGTAGGCAGCACCTACCAAATCCCAGAGTCTGCCTGCCTGTAGTTAGCTTGTTGCCCAGGGCTTGTTCTTAGGTCACTTTGTAGTCCCGGTCCCCATGCAGAGTCATGCAGAGGTACGCTGAACAGCTGAGATTTCATGGAATTGGTACATTGCAACTTCATCAAGGGCATTCTTCAGTAAAACCGCCTTTTTCAGCAGACCCAGCAAACAACTGCAGATTAAATGTGGCTTGTTGGGGCTGGAGAGATAGCCTAGCGGTTAAGAGCGCTGACTGCTCTTGCAGAGGACCCAGGTTCGATCCCCAGCACCCAGATGGTGGCTGAGAACCATCTGTAACTCCAGTTCCAGGAGAACTCCAGTTTCAGGGGAATCCGATGCCCTCTTCTGACCTCCGCGGCATTGCACGACATGGGTGCACAAACCTGCATGCAGACCGTACATTCATACACATAATAAATAAATAAGTAAATAAATAAATAAATAAATAAAATTTAAAATGAAATAAATGTATCTTGTTTCCACTGCCTTGATTCTTGGTAAAGCACCTACAACTTGAGCCACATGATTCTGTACAATTGTGAGCACGATGAAAAAGACAAATTGCATCTCAGTATTATTGTGCAAACATCTTCATTTTATGGAACAGGGAAGTTCACAGACCACATGTTGAAAGCCACCACTCTGGGCCATTTTGAAGATGCCACAGTATGCCATGGGAGCAAGGTGGATCGGCCCTGGGTGCAGCCGCAGCAGGACCAAGCAGGTCTTCTGACGCAGCAGACCTGTGCACTCTTCCTATGAAACACACTGCCTTCCCACCGTCTGCTCTGTGAGAGCAGATGTCAGACTGACTTGCCTAGCACACAGTGAGCGCTCTGAATACAGGTGTGAATTCTCTGGTGAAAAGGGTCAGAGGCCTTCATGTGTCTCACCTGCACACATTCAGCAAAGCACTGATGACAGGCAGGGGTGAGGTCAGTGCCATCTTCTTCCCCCACTGGGCGCCAGGGGCCCCGGGGTCAGAGTTGTCCCTGTGGGAGCTGAAGTAAACCAGGAAAGGCCAAGCCTAGTGTAACCAGGCGGCCTGGATCTCAGCTGTAAGCCTAGTGTAACCAGGTGGCCTGGATCTCAGCTGTAAGACTAGTGTAACCAGGCGGCCTGGATCTCAGCTGTAAGCCTAGTGTAACCAGGTGGCCTGGATCTCAGCTGTAAGCCTAGTGTAACCAGGCAGCCTGGATCTCAGCTGTAAGCCTAGTGCAACCAGGCAGCCTGGATCTCGGCTGTAAGACTAGTGTAACCAGGCAGCCTGGATCTCGGCTGTAAGACTAGTGTAACCAGGCAGCCTGGATCTCGGCTGTAAGACTAGTGTAACCAGGCAGCCTGGATCTCAGCTGTAAGCCTAGTGTAACCAGGCAGCCTGGATTTCGGCTGTAAGCACCCATCCAGTTGCCACAGCCTGATTTGTGTCTTTTTATTCAATGTCCTCCTGAGGAAATATTATTAACTATTATGAAAGAACTATTAGGTAAGTAAGGCTCTTATTGAACGTATATTGAAATTATTTTTTTAGATATTTACCCTGAAGGAATTTCGGATCTTCACTTATTTATGATAATGGGAAAATAAAAATAGTCCCCAAATTTCATTTGAAATATTACTTTTCATTTATTCTGCCTTACCTATAGAAATTCTTCATGGTTGGTTTAGAGATTAAAGGATCCTAGGCAGAATAGAAACACTAAACAGGGAGGTTAGCCCAGACATTGCCTGGGCCATGTAATAAACATTTACTAAGTATTAGCTAAAATGTTAATTTAATTATAATGAATACAAATAAGATTTCCCTTAAAGAGACAATTTAAAATAATCAAGAAGGGGAAAAAAATCAGTTCTTTTGAATTAGAATCAAAAGGTACAGCACTTAGAAGTTTGACTTCCAAAGGGGGTTTACAAGAATCCTAGCCACCACAGGGACAAAGTGTTATTACAGATTCAGTGAACCGTGGGCTGCTTCCAGCCCTGGGTTTATTCGTCTGTCATCACCTCTGACTTTAGAATGCTGGTATAGGCTAGCCCTAAGTGTTGTGGAGACCAAATATGAATGATATATGGTTTCTATCATATCTCATTGTTTTGCTGCTAAAATTGAACAATATGTCTACCTCAGGCAGAGAGATTCAGAATTAAAAATCCTTTTAAATGAATTGTAAGTTAAAAAGGAATTTAAAGGAAAGAAAAAATACACAGTTGAATTGAGAAGACCTGAGTCTATACATCCTGCACCTGCCAGCCTTCTGTCCTAAAATTCCACCCTGTGAAGTATCAGAAAAAAGTCTGAATGATTCCTGGGAAAGAGGAAACAGAAGCCACTTCTCTGAGCAGGGGAAGGGAGGGAGGCAGAGGAGGGATATAGCAAAACCAGGTTCAGGAGAAGGGTCTTATAAGATGGACTGACTAAGGAAGGGTGGACACTCACACAGGGGCAGCAGGGGGCTGGTAGGCTTGGGCTTGGGTCTTCTGATGGAGTCAAGAGTGTCTTTGGAATAGTGGGAATGGCCTGGTCTTTGGAGCCAGCACTGTGAAGGGGAGCGTTATCCTGCCCAGTGACAGCTGGCACAGTACAGGACCACAGCTTGTGCTGTACCATGCTCTGGGGAAAAGAACATAAGCTACTTGAATATCCCTGCATGGGTCAGAGCGTTCTGACCGGTTTCCATACCACCAAAAGAAAGTACCTTCGGTGAGTGTGTTGGCACATCCACAGACAAGCAGACTGTAACAGGCATCTCCAAAATTTACCAAGCATTTTGGAAACATCAGATGCAGCACAGTACAAGTACACACCTTGAGTGAACGGCTCTCATAGAGTAGGTGATTTTTGTAATTAAATCTCCAAATGAATAAGAAGACACGACACCTGTAGTGGACAACCAGCTCTGAGCCGGATGAAAGTTAAGCAGTGTTGGACATCATCCACCAAGCGGGAAGACAGAGGAGCCATGTGCTGCAGAAGAGGAAAACTGTGTAGGGGGATATGATGGTTAGCGTTGTCATTGAGAGAATCTAGGATTGCCGAGAAGATGGGCCTCTGACACGCTTGTGGAAGATTCTTAATTGTGGTAATTGTTGTTCAGAAGACCCAGCTTAATTGTGGACAAAGAATCTGGGACTGTAAAATGTTGAAAGTGTGCTGAGTACCAACTTGCACTCATCTCTGGCCTGATTGGATGACATGTAACCAACTGCTTCAAGCTCCTTGACGTCCCTGTTGTGAGGGACTGTGATGGACTTCCACGCCTGTGCCTTGAACTGTGAGCTCAATAAGCCTTTCCGCTTACCTGGTTATTTTGTCACAGCAACAGGAAAAGCAACAAAACATTAAGACCAAAAGGAACAGAATTTTTTCAAGAATTTTTCAAAAATCTTAAACCCAAGAAAGGCATTATTACTTTACAAAAGATGTTTGCAGTTACTACTGACTTCGATGGCAGTGGCCATAGGAGACCTGTGTACGACAGATCATGTGCTGGGATAAATAACAATTAGGAGAACCCCTGTGTAGGCCTTGGCGTAACTGATGGGAGGGTTGGAGCCTGCAGTGTTGCGGGGCTGACCCCACTGTCCTTTGTTGTTCCTGTCATGGCCATCCTTGCAGCTCTGTTAACCTCAACAGTGTCATTTTTGTCAATAAAAAGAAACTAGAATATTAATGCCCTACATAGATGTGTGAAGAGGTTAAATAGGGATGTACTATGAGAACCATTTAACTATAATTGCTATAGCTTAACTACATAGCCACACACTAGCTACCAGTGCCTCTGTGTGCTAGGTGAACTAATAATTTTCCTTCAAGAGTTGATGCACTGCTTGTAGTCTGACCCCGTCCCCCTCGTCCCGTGTCAGTCTCTCAGCTCCTTTCGGGCACCTCTGTTGAACAGACCTCTTTCTCTTTCTTCCCACCTCACGAGAAGATGAGGCAGCGGCACCCTTACACGCACCACTGACATGTGCTGCCTGTCTTCACCAGCTCCGCAGGTGCCCTTATATTTTCTGTGCGGTGTCTTGCAACACACAGTAAGCTCTTGGCACTGTCGAACGCATGACTTGGTGTAGACAGACTGTTTCTTGTGTCAGGCCCCTTCTAAATTCAAAGAGTAACAAACTTTCGGCCCTTCCATCTCATTCCTTTAAAACTAATGTGGCGGCAGGGTTCTAGTTCAGCTTTACCCACTACTGTCTGGTAAATGGCCTGGATACATTGTTTCTCATTTCTGGGGTTGCAACCCATTCCTTCAGTTCAGCCACTGAATCCAGGTAAAGCTCATTGAGTGTACCTGCTGTGTCCTGGGCATTGTATGGAGGGGAGTGGAGGCATGTCACATGTTGGTGAATAAAACAGACACATTCCTCCCTTGTAGGTCTTGCATCTTGTTTAAATGAGCCTAGGGAACAAGTGACAGGCTTAGGCTGCAGTGCTGTGTGGCAGGGTGAAGCGAGGGACCAGAGTCCCTGGTGGGGTGGGATTCCTATAGACCTGCTTAACTGATACCACTTGAGTAGCCTTGAGGAAGGTAAGGAGTCACACAGGAAGGGCCAACCAAGAGTAGCTCAGGTCGTTTTGTCCTCAGCCCATAAGGTAGATGTGCTCTGGCTGACATGTTGGAACCTTGGGTGGACCAGGCTGACAGATGAGCTCAGAGGGCCCATGTGATGCCAGCCTTTTTCAAGGTCAGAAGTGGGGATGTTAAATAAGCATAGAGCTTAGATAAGAATCCCGGAGGAGATGCTGTAAATTTGGTACGTTTGGGAATTTATGTTTTACTTAAAGCCAAGAATCTTAAGTGAGATCACCAAGGGATCTATACAAAGAGAGAAGGGAAGAGGTCCAGCCATAAACGTAGAAATGCTCCAGTGTGAAGGGGTCCAGAAGGAGAGGAGGACAGCAGGCTGGTGGGGGTCCAGAAAGAAAAGAACCAGCTCATCCTCTGCAGGGCAGAAGTTGAAGGCCAATAACAGGGATGGTGGAATGGATTTAAAGACTTCTCCATGCCACAGAGAAACCCTGGGAAGGGACTAGAAGGGAATATGAAGCTTAAATTCCGCCCCTCCCTTTTTTTTTTCTTAGAGACAGAGACTTCCTGAAGTCCCAGCTAGCTTGGACTATATAGACCAGGCTTGCCTCAAACTCACAGACACCCACCTCTGCCTCCCCAGTGCTGGGATTAAAGGCATGCACCACCATTCCTGGTTAATTTTACATTTTTTAATGGTGTGATCCTTGGGCACACCAGAATAGTGAACAGATAAAGATAAAGGAGGCCAGTTAAGGGACAAGGAGAGCCCAGGACACTAAGAGGCCTGTTGGATTGAGATCGCCTTCCTGCATCCCCAAACCACAGACCTCATGACTAGGAAGCTTCTGGGAGATTTACTACAGGTATTTGCACAAGGGTTGTGTCATAGTCTGAAAATGACAAGTGTGTGTATGTGTTCAAAGGCTGCAGGCAAGAGTTGTCCGTGACTTTTCATTGTGCAGGATTTCTTTATTGTTATTTATTTTTATTTTATGCGTGTTTGTTTTGCCTGCCTGCGTGGAAGAGTACCCATGTTGTGCAATGCACATTGAGACTAGAAGAGGCTATTAGGCACCATGTGGATGCTAGGTCCTTTGCTGAGCCATCTCTCCAGCCCCCATTGTGCAGGGTTTCAAGAAGAGATTGAGGACTCATTTGGAGAGTTTATTGTAATAAGCCATTCATTCCAGAGCACATAGTAAAAGAGTTGGAGAGTCGGGTAGAAGCTGAGGCACATGGGAGAAACATGACCCAAGGCCTACTGCAGTGGTGTGATATCATCACCATTTTCATGGGCTGATGTAAATGTAGGCAAGGGTCTAGTAAGATTGGTTGCTGGGCTGGAGAGATGGCTCAGTGGTTAAGAGCACCAACTGCTCTTGCAGAGGACCCAGGTTTGATTCCCAGCATCCACCCACATGGCGGCTAAGAACCATCTTTAACTCCAGTTCCAGGGGAATCTGATGCCCTCTTCTGACCTCTGTGGCATTGCACAAAATGGGTGCACCAACCTACATGCACACAGTACACTCATACACATAAAAAATACTAAATAATACTAAATAATAAAAATATCGGTTGCTATGACTTTAAAGAGTTAGTGGAAAGCTGATGTGGATGAGTAGAGGAAGTCACTGTCAAGAGTCCCTTCCTAACTTACCCAGGAATGACCTGGGGATGGGTAATGTGACTTCATTGGGGTCTTTGCTTGGTGTGCATCCACTTGCTTAGCCCTGGAAGGAAAACAAGCCTTGGGAGAGGTGGGCTTGGATGTTGGGTGCCTATTGTGCTTGAGCTCCTATCAGAAGAGGTCAGGAGGACAACTGTGTTATCTTGTGCTAGGGGTTATTTGTTGACTTGGATGATGGAGCCAGCAAAATCTCTAGAGACCTTCTTAAATGGTCTTCAGAGTGAGTGCTGGCATAACTAGTAAACTCAGGAAGGAAGGGGCAGGAGAGGAGCGCAGCTTCTGTGAGATGGTCACCTCACCCACGGGGACAGGGGAGGAGTGCGGCTTCTGTGAGATGGTCACTTCACCTACGGGGACCAGAGAGGAGTGCAGCTTCTGTGAGATGGTCACCTCACCTACGGGGACCAGAGAGGAGTGCAGCTTCTGTGAGATGGTCACCTCACCTACGGGGACAGGGGAGGAGTGCGGCTTCTGTGAGATGGTCACCTCACCTACGGGGACAGGGGAGGAGTGCAGCTTCTGTGAGATGGTCACCTCGCCTACAGGGACAGAAAAGGAGTGCAGCTTCTGTGAGATGGTCACCTCACCTACGGGGACAGGGGAGGAGTGCGGCTTCTGTGAGATGGTCACCTCACCTACGGGGACAGGGGAGGAGTGCGGCTTCTGTGAGATGGTCACCTCACCTACGGGGACAGGGGAGGAGTGCGGCTTCTGTGAGATGGTCACCTCACCTACGGGGACAGGGGAGGAGTGCGGCTTCTGTGAGATGGTCACCTCACCTACGGGGACAGGGGAGGAGTGCGGCTTCTGTGAGATGGTCACCTCACCTACGGGGACAGGGGAGGAGTGCGGCTTCTGTGAGATGGTCACCTCACCTACGGGGACAGGGGAGGAGTGCAGCTTCTGTGAGATGGTCACCTCACCTACGGGGACAGGGGAGGAGTGCAGCTTCTGTGAGATGGTCACCTCACCTACGGGGACAGGGGAGGAGTGCGGCTTCTGTGAGATGGTCACCTCACCTACGGGGACAGGGGAGGAGTGCGGCTTCTGTGAGATGGTCACCTCACCTACGGGGACAGGGGAGGAGTGCAGCTTCTGTGAGATGGTCACCTCACCTACGGGGACAGGGGAGGAGTGCGGCTTCTGTGAGATGGTCACCTCACCTACGGGGACAGGGGAGGAGTGCGGCTTCTGTGAGATGGTCACCTCACCTACGGGGACAGGGGAGGAGTGCAGCTTCTGTGAGATGGTCACCTCACCTACGGGGACAGGGGAGGAGTGCGGCTTCTGTGAGATGGTCACCTCACCTACGGGGACAGGAGAGGAGTGCAGCTTCTGTGAGATGGTCACCTCACCTATGGGGATGGGGAGGAGTGCAGCTTCTGTGAGATGGTCACCTCACCTACGGGGACAGGGGGGGAGCGCAGCTTCTGTGAGATGGTCACCTCACCTACGGGGACAGGGGAGGAGCGCAGCTTCTGTGAGATGGTCACCTCACCTACGGGGACAGGGGAGGAGCGCAGCTTCTGTGAGATGGTCACCTCACCTACGGGGACAGGAGAGGAGTGCAGCTTCTGTGAGATGGTCACCTTACCTACGGGGACAGGGGAGGAGTGCAGCTTCTGTGAGATGGTCACCTCACCTACGGCTTCTACTGGCCTGGCCTTGCTTCACCAGGAAGAGCACTTTCAGGCCAGCACTAGTGCCTGGAGTATGGCAGGAGTGTAGAAATCAGTCTGGGAAGAGCCTACAGCACAAGGGAGAGAAGCCCGCTGCCGAGCTCTCTGCGAGGGGTGCACTGCCCTGATCCATTGTGATGGAGCTGTGGACTACTCGGCCTCATGGGTTTTCCCAGTGATACTCTAAGATGTGCCCAGGAATGAAGTTTTCTTAGTGTTCGTGTCCCCTTTGCCGTATCATGGGTTTTAGTTTATCCTTGGAAAATAGGACACGTCTTTGGTTAATAGACATTTGAGGTCTGCGAAATGAAATGCTGCAGAGGCAATCCAGATGAAACTGACAGGTAGGAGAGGGGCGCAGCTGCTGCAGCTCCTCAGCCTGATGACAGTTGTGCAATAAATAATCAGAAACTGGGTGAAATGATAGCAAGTGTCAGTTTAAAGTTTTCACTTGTCAAAACTAAGACTGTCTTATCACCAAAACATTGCTGAGCCAAATTATTCTGCCTTTTATCTTGCTGCTCATTGGAAAATACTCTTCATGGCCCTCCCCCCTTTACAGTGAGTTGTGTGGGAGTGTTCCCAAGACAAGGTTCTAGCCTCTGCGGATGGTCATTACCCCTGACTTCATTTAATAAGGGAGGCTTAGTTTGGCCAGAAGCAACTATTTACTCCTGTGTTTGTTAGTCTCGGTGCCCGTCTGTCATTTGCCGAGGTAAACGAGTGGGAGCTGTCTAAGGAAAGAAATCCCTGTCAGTTTACGAAGGGGTACTCATTCTGTCTGTGAACAAGTAAAATCCTCAAGAATATTGGTTTTATTTGCCTAAGGAACCATTATGATGTAACTGCTGACTTTCAGAAAGAAAGCTGAGGTTCCTTTAACTTAGCATTAAGTTTCTTAAAAACATTAGTCAATTTATTGGCAACAAAATGAGAAGATATTTTGACTCATTTGGAGTGGAAATCTGGAGCTGAAACAACATTGTGGGGTCAAGAGTCCAGCCAGCCCCTGCCTAGACTGTCCCACAGATCCCACACATGGGAGTGACTTCTCCAGGAGACCCCAAAGATAGAGGCCAGAGTTGAGACACAGGTGCCTTGGCCGATGCTTGAGCTTGCAGCAGAAGCTTTGGTTGCATCTGAATTTCTGTTACTAAGCAGAGAAAACAGTCTACTTTAAAGCATCTTCCTTGTGTTTACAGGTACAGTGGCTTATGTAGAAAAGACATATTATTGTTTTGTTCTTGATGCTGGCTTTATTATCTTTCTGAATGTGAAAATCTATCTGCTTCTTTTTCAACTGGTCCCTCTTCTTATTGTAAATGTTTATTGTGCTTGACGAAAAATTAGAACTACAGAAGGCTGGGGAGGAGGGACTTGGGGCCATTCGCTTTGACTGCATGGTGGAGTCCCCGTGGACCCTGAGTTCTGTGCCCAGTGGGGGGGGGGCAGAGGGGGAATTCCAGGGGAGATGTGGAAGAGAGAGCAGGTGAGGGGGCCAGGAAGGTCCGGGAGAGGGGAGCAGCATGGTGTGCAGAGCTGTCTCCAGGGGAGATGTGGAAGAGAGAGCAGGGGAGGAGGCCAGGAAGGTCCCGGAGAGGGGAGCAGCATGGTGTGCAGAGCTGTCTCCCGTGTAGGCCTCAGAACCTGCTGACGTCATCAGTACTGTGTAAGGTGCCCTGAGCAGGTGGCCCCTGTGCGCCCATCCAAGAGAAGCCACCAGGAAGGCCGCTGCTAGGCTGCTGTAGTAGGAGTGTTTGCCTGCATATATGTAAGTGTACCTTTGCGTGCAGTCCCCTCAGAGTTCAGGGGGGCGTTGGAGCCCCCAAAACTAGAGTTACAAGTAGTTGTTACCTTCCAAATCCCAGCCCTCTGGAAGAGCATCCAGTGCTCTTAAGCAATGAGGATCTCTTTGGCTGCCATGTCTCTGTAGAAAAGTTGCCGTTGCCATTGAGTGCAGTAATTGTCTGCCCTGGTGGCTGCCTAGGCCTGGGCAGTGTGCAGTAGGGGAGCCCAGCTTGGCCTGCTTTGAACTTGTGTTACAGAGCACTCGCATTGTAACCAGTGTGTGCTCTGCTGTGTTTGGCTACCTTGGAAGGCTGTGGGCTAACAAGGTTTGTGTGACCTGTGTTCTCTTGTGGAAGAAGCATATCCCGATGAAGATCCTGGCCCGTGTATTCTCCCAAAGCTTGACAGCTCTATTTGAAATACATGTGGATTTTTCATCCTGTTTCTGCCTCTAAGTTTTTGCATATTCTGTTCCCTCTGCCTGGAGTTGTCTCTGGCTCTTCCTTCTTACCTGCCCCCCTCCATCCTCGTAGCTCTTCAGAACAGTGCTTAGCACCACGCTTTCCATCTGGGGCACGGTGGGGGTAGGGTGTGCCCTTCTCCACACACTGGTCTCTCAGTGCCGGCTGAAGAAGGGTCTGGTATAGGCCAAGAGGATGAAAAATGATGATAGCAGGCTGGAGTGAAACTGAACAGGAGAATGTTCTGTGAAAGTAGCATAAAGTTTGAGTAGGACACAGCTCGGTGCAGAAGAGCAAGCGCATTTCTAGAAGGATTAGCAAGTGCGAAGATCCCTCCACTGCTGCTATCTGAGAGGGACGTCGCACTGCCCGGGACTGCGCGGGAGTCATTGGATTCATTTCTTGGTCTTGGTGTAGTTTACAGGGGAAAGGACACATGGGGGTGATTGAGATTGAGAGATGTTGTTACGAGTGAGACTTTAGGTTGGCACTGTGGTCATCCAGATGTGTGCCGTGGTCACCAGTGCTATGATGTGATCTCTTTCCAACATGATCTGGGAGCCTATGGCGCACAGCAGCCAACAGGAGGCACAGCTCAGATTGAACCCCCACACTGTGGTGCTTGCACCTTGAAACACCTGTCTGGGTATTCCTTTGTGATTGGAAGCTTTCATTTGGTTGCTGGAACTTGAAATACTGGGGTAGAGGTGAGGTACTTCTTTTTAGAAAATTAAGTAATAGGAAAGAGGGAAACGTCAGGGGTGAGTGGAAACATCCTCGTGTGCTCATAGTGCCTGTGGCTCCACAGGCTAGATTTGTCAGCAACCTATGCCTGTTAGAAACAAAAACAAAACAAAGCACACACTTCAGGTATGAACAGGATGCTGTTTCGCAGCATCTGCACAAGGCATGGATAGCAAGCTCCTCTCTTGCTGTTTCAAGCAGGAATCCAGTAGATTAGAACATAGACTGTACTTTGAACAGACCTTGGCTGCCGACTTGTGACACCCTGTGGTGCCCCCTGCTTTCCCGCTGCACATATCCCTGAAACCTAGTAGAGGCTTTCCTGTCATTCTGACGGCCATACAGTAACCTAATAAATACAGCATTGAAGCTCTGGCCCTGGTTTGTAATGGATCATAGAGTGCCTATAACTCCCATGGACCAACTTCTGTGGATGGTATTTGTGAGTCAGAGAGAGCCACTCTCCTCTGTCAGAAGTTGTGCCTGCCTCCTCCACTCCCAAAGCACCTGCCCTGAGTCCCGCCTTCGTTCTTGGCACACAGTACTAGAGCTGCCCTGTGCAGATCCCAGCCTCCCCTTCTGCCTCCCACACACTTGTGGGTGACTGGCAAGGTGTGGGTTACCTGGGGGTGACTGGCAAGGTGTGGGTTAAACGACAGACACCGGAATTAACAATGGAGCCTTTGATGGTGGTAAAGTCTAAGGCCTCTCTCTTAGCATTCTGTCATCTCAGTGGAAATTTATTCCATTTTAGTCCTCGTTATTTTTAGTTTTTCTAGTTTTGAAATACTTCACTGGATGTGACTTAACCCCACAGCAGAAATGTCTTGTGCTAATGGTGTTTTCTTTTGTTCACACAGTGGAGCTGATTACTATGATTACGGGCATGGACTCAGTGAGGAGACTTACGATTCCTATGGTGAGTGAGTGGCCCAAGTAACCACATAGAGGACAAGTGGCCCTGGACAGACCTTAATGAGCCTGATTCAAGAGAGAACCATGTTTATTTTGAAGATAAAACCACGTTGTCTGTCTTCCCTCAATTCCTTTGTGCCTGTCTTGCTGTTTTCAGAGGCTGCTTTAATGGGTAAGGTAGTAAAGAGAGCCCCGCCGCATTCGCATCCTGAACCTCGACGCTTGGCCACTCGCCGAGGTTCTCAGAATTTCAGTACACTGTTTCCAGACTGCTTGACAGTAGTAGAGGAAGTGAGGACTTGAGACCACAGTTCTTGCCATTCTCCCACCCCTTCTTTATATTTTAATTCATACCCAATCTCAGGTTCTTAGACAAAACTATATAGTAGGAGGCATTTCACAAGTTTATAAAAGCTGAGCAAGGGAGGAGATACAGGGTCTGTCAGGCTTGTAAAGCAACAGCTAAACTCTTCATTCTGTGGGAGCAGGTAGAGATGCTGGGGGACCCATGACCAGAGTCTTAATGTGCACAACAATGACAAGTTTAATTAAAAGAATTGTAGGTAGCAAGGAAATGATGGGAAAGTGCCTTTGCCACAAGGCAGAAATCAGAGAACGCGGAGCTTCGAGTGCAGCCAAGCTCCTGGTACCCAGCACAAGTGAACTGGGGTCCTGGGTAATGGACGCAGTGACATTTCTTTGAACATAACTGAGAGCCATTTTCTGGTGTTCTTTTGAAGTGCGTTTTGTTATATCACCTGCCCGGAGCTGTGGTGACATACTTTTTTCTTTCTTTCTATTTTTTTGTTATTCACAACAAACACTTAAGAGAGATACATTGGCTTGCTGAATGCTGTCTACGCTGTCTACTTAAATTGATGCAAGTTAGCTTGAGAGTGTGACGTTGATTGCATGTTTGTGTCAAAAGAAGAGGTCATTTTAAGCATGTTTCTTTCACAGCTTTGTAAATTGGTCTCTGTGGACACATGGCTTTTAGATTGCTGTATGTTGCAGCAGGGACTTAACTGTTTGCTGTTCACCACCTGTGGACAACACAGCCAGAGTCTGGGCACTGGATAGTGTTGCATTTCAGGAAATAAGGTGGTAGCAGGCCTTTGCTTATTAAGAACACTGTCCTGGATGGGCTTGGTGCGTCATCGGGCTTTCTCCCTGTCCACGAGTGGCCTCGCTGTGTCGGTTCCCACCAGTGTGCCCTCCTGTCTTTCTGACAGTCCTGTGGAGTCAGTGTGGTTTCTTTCTTGTTCTCAGCCTGCCCCTCCCATTTTGCTGTCTGCTTTTCCCTCCTTTTCTTTCCACAGAACATCTGTGTACTGTTTCCTTGTTTCCACTGTGAAGAAACTTAAGCAAGCCCTCCTTCCTCCCCCGTTCTCTTGCTGCTGCTTCATAACAGGCAGTGAGATTTGCTTTGCGCCGTGAGCTGGCAGGCTTTAGCTGAGGAGGAGCAGACGGAAATCGCTGCGGAGTTGGCTGCCTTCTCAGACGTGAGGGTCACCATCCTCCTCTACTGATTGTATCATTTTGTGTTGTGCTGGAAAATTTTTTTTTAAAAATCCCCATGTGATTCTTTTATCAGCGTATCAGAGATGTGTGTCTCAAGTACAACTTTTACCATGGTTCCCAAGGATGGAGCTGCTGATCCCTGACAGTGGCTAATTGTGGTTCATCTTCCTGATTTTAGGGCAAGAGGAATGGACTAACTCAAGACACAAGGCACCTTCGGCGAGAACGGCGAAGGGCGTCTACAGAGACCAGCCATACGGCAGATACTGACTGTATTGTCTGATGTGAAATAGCCAATCTCCACCGTCCTGTGTACTGTTCAAAGTAATTTTTTTCTATGAACAATCCCTTTTTAAATAAATCAAAATGCTTAAAATCTGAATGGATGGAACTTAAAACTACTTTGTTGAAACGTCAACTTGGGCAGGGAAGAGAAGGAGGACATGTAAACTTTGTTATTTCCAGTCTGTATATGAAAAAATAGGTCATCAAAAGGAAAACAAATAACTTTGATTAACTAGTGTTAAACAAAAAGATAGGTTTACTAAATATGTTAATCCATTCTTTTAACATAAGCCTCACCTTTTTTATTTTAAAGGTTTCCATAGAATTTAGTTATTTCATCTTTCAGCCATATGCTAGTTTTTTTTCTCTTCACAACATGCGTAAAAAGGGAAGCCAATTACAAGTGCAAATAATGTGGTATTCTTTTGTAATTCAAGTCTTGAAATGTTCTGTAGTGTTAAGCAAAGTCTCTTCTTGCTTGATACTAAATAAACTTTTGAAAGAAATTTCGTGTGTGTGAGCTAACAATTTTATGTTTTTCTTATTTAAAAAGGCTTTCATAAATAGTTGTAAACAGGGAAAGAATTCCTTTAACAATGCTTGTCATAAAAGGGTCACACTAAATATTGTACAACTTATTTTAAAAGTGGTATAAAATTAAATGTACCATGATATACTCACCATAGGTTCAAACGCGGTCTAAAGAGTGCACACGGCATGGAGCTGCTCCGGTGGCGCTTAAAACTACGCAAAACCAAATCTTCTTTAAAAACTGGTTTTAAAATAACTACTGGATTTTCTGGAAAAGATGTGATCAGTTTTCATCTTGTTGAGCGTTTTTTCACTAGTGCAACTTTGGATTTTTTATGAGACTTTTGGTACCTTAATGAACACCTCGCTCCATGCTGGAAGCTATAAGCACAGAGCTTTTAAAGACATTCTGACTTGACTAAGTGAGGTCGCAGTCGCCAAGGCTGAGGATGTAACCCTTAAACGGTCTTCATTTCCAAAGGTAAATAAATCAAATAAGATTTTAATCTCACTTAATTTATCTTAATATAACTAATAAAACCAGGGAGATTACAACTTAGCAAGGTTCATGATCCATTTTAGAAAGGTTTTTAAGATCACCTAAATTCTCATTTTAAAAAGTTTAATTTGTTTTAGTCATCTAAAAAGCCTTAGTTTAGTCAGTTTAATTGGGGCCAATTATTCCCTTTTAAACAAATGTAAAACCTCATAACTAGTTATCTGTAATACATATTTTGGTTAGTAATTGAGGGCATTCTTAAAACTGACAAGGATTTAATAAAGTTATTTGTTAATCATTTGGCTTAAGTTTTAATTGTAGATTATATAAAATGTTTATCTTTAGTTTTAAGGCTTTTATTTATTTGGAGTAAAAGGATTTCTTCTTTTGTTAGGAAATGTCTGCCACCTTGGAGTGTCAGAGGAGCTGGTTGTGACTTGGAGCGAACAAAGGTGAGCTTGTGCCCAGTGCCCCTGGTTCCAAGCTGCTGTGGAAGACAAGGCCAACTCCTTGCTGTCAGGTCTGTAGGAGAGTGGTACCCTCCCCAGCTGTACCCCCTAGAGAGCACCAGTGATCATGGGAGAGGACCTCCTCCAGGCACAGAGGAGGCCTCTACCCTGCCCTGTGAAAGATGCTAGGAGCCTTAACTGTAAGCTTCAGAGACTGAGACCCAGGTCCTCAGTAACAAGGTATTCACAACACATTGTGCAGTCGCAAAAAGCAGTTTAATCAGTAACTCACAGAACTTTTCTGTTACTAAGTCCCAAACAGCTGTTTGCCAAACTTCATGTATAATATGAACCTGGTGTGTGTGTGTGTGTCTGTCTGTCTGCCTGTCTGTCTGTCTGAAACTTATGTAGGTGTACAGGATGTTTTCAGAGTAATTAGCCTGATCTTGTGTTAGAACACTATTTTGTGCTTCTAGCTCTTGAAAATTATTTAAAATTACTGAAATTTATCTTATTTGAGAAGATAAACATTAAAGCAGATGTTTCATAGAATTGTTCAACAATTTAAAAAAATGGAGATCTGTAAAATAAGGAAGGTATTGTTAATTTGGTCTTTTCAGACAATAGGACATGGGTCACCTGATCTTTCTAAGCATCTTTTATTTGTATTTTGTTGTTATTTGTTGGGATTTGGGTTTAGTAGTCTTTGGTTTCAGTTTTGTATTTTGGTATAAGTTGTTACCCTATAGCCAGGATGGCTTGAAACTTCCCGAGTTTCCTGGGAGTCACTCCAATGTGCACCCCCCGCCACGGCCTGGCCTAACCTTGTCATGTAGTTCCATCTAGGCCCTAAAGCTTAGTTGTGCCCTCTGGGCCCATCCCCCTTCAGTGTCAGCACCATGGAAATGACGCACCCCTCTCAGTTCCTAAATCTTTCTGTAGGGTGATACTGTCAGAGTTTGTAACCCCAATGTGAAGTTCGAAGTTCAGTTATCAGAATTGGACTCAAGTATCCAACATAAAGGAAAAAGATATGAGCTGTTTTCTTAATGGTCAGAATTAACTGAAGAAACCTTTAAATTCCTCATAGAGAAAAAAAATAATAAATGTCTTCCTTCTTATAGATCAAAATCACGTTGATCATGGTTGGACTTTGCTGCTTTGTATAGGAAGAGGGCATAACCACTTCTCTTCTGCATGTGATGGTTTGAGGATTTTTTTCTCTACTTTCTTTAGTAGTATTTTTATCCATGTTTAGAATAAATAAATTAATTAATTAAATAAATAATAATAAATGTAGCCCTCTCTTTTGTGGTTTACACGGTGGATAGTTTATTATCATAGTGTTCTGTGGGCCAGAACTCTTCCGGGGCTCCAGGCAAGGTGTCAGCAGAGCTGTGCTCTGTTCTAGAGGTTCTGGGGATCCTGTCTCCCACCCTCCGTTCTATCCTCTGGAGAATGAGCACACTTGTACTCCTGGGCTCAAACCCCATCTGTCAGCCCTAAAACTGGATTGAGCCAGTCCTCACACTGCCATTTATGTAGACCTTGTTAGTCAGGAAGTGTGGATAGATAAAGGCTCAACCACCAGATGGTCTTCTGTTCTAATTACAGGAATGGTTGTGCAGTTTTATAATTATTTTCATTTTCGCAAAGAATCCACAGCTTCATCAGACTATGGATTTATGAACCAGAGACTAGGGACATTCTGGAACAGGGCATCCCCGGCGTGGCCCCTGTGTTTATCAGACTTTGCTTCACTGTTACCAAACACCTGATACAATTGAAGGGAAGATGTTTTAGCTCATGGTTCTAGAAGTTTCCATCCATCACAGGGAGAGTAGAGTAGAGCGGATCACATCATGACAGGCAAGATTTGTAACAGAAGGGGGTCAGATATAGCCCCCCACACATACACGTCCCAGAGACCCACCTCCCAACCGGGCCCAACTCCCACAGTTCTGCCACCTCCCAGCAGTCTGTGGCGGGAGCCTCCCCAATCTAATCCTGCTGGAGCTATGCCCAGAGGTGCGCTTTACTGTTCCCCCGGGCAGTCTTGGTGCAAGCCAGCTGTCACACTGCTCTCACATCTCTTATTCTCTTGTTCCCGGCCTTGGTGCCCCCCACCAATCTGTCCCTTTTCTTATGTGATGACATCCACAGAGCCTGAGCTCTGTACTTGTTGTGTCACATGCTGGAGTGTAGTGACTTAGAAGACCAGGGACCCTACGCACAAGTAATCTGGGTTTTTGATGGTGGGCATGGATCAGTACTGCTAAGGAACACAGTGATTTCAAGGACATAGTGCCCTACAGTTGAGTAGTTAGAGATCTGATGGTACTGAGGGAACAGCACACTCAGCTTCTGTGCACATAGGAACCAGGCCCATGTCCTCTGAGCAGTTAACTGGACCATCATCCTCTGCCCTCTCTGCAGTTAACTGGACCATTGTTCTCTGTCCTCTCTGCAGTTAACTGGACCATCATCCTCTGTCCTCTCTGCAGTTAACTGGACCATCGTCCTCTGTCCTCTGCAGTTAACTGGACCATCATCCTCTGTCCTCTCTGCAGTTAACTGGACCATTGTTCTCTGTCCTCTCTGCAGTTAACTGGACCATCATCCTCTGTCCTGTCTGCAGTTAACTGGACCATTGTTCTCTGTCCTCTCTGCAGTTAACTGGACCATCGTCCTCTGCCCTCTCTGCAGTTAACTGGACCATCGTCCTCTGTCCTCTCTGCAGTTAACTGGACCATTGTTCTCTGCCCTCTCTGCAGTTAACTGGACCATCATCCTCTGCCCTCTCTGCAGTTAACTGGGCTGTTGTCCTCTGCTCTCTCTGAAGAGCAAGTTTTGTGTCCACTGCTTCATTTCCATTTTGATGTTGTCATGTGATGGCTGCAGTCATCCTGATGACCAGGCATATAGGGAGACTTCCTGTAGGTCCCATCATTGAATTCTGTTATCTGGTGCTGACCACGTCTTCCACAGAAAGCACTTGAAGCTTCCAGAGGTGATGTCACTGAGGTTAGCTCACATCCCTAGTAACTGGTGGAGACAGTTTTGAACCCAGCTACTCGGATCCAGAGTCTGAGAGCCTTGCCATGCTGCTGCTGTCTCAGTTCTCCACATCCATGGCTCCAAGGCAGGGTGAACTTGTCACAGTGAGGAGCTTTCTGTTACCTCCATCCTACTGAGCATCAGCCAAGTGCTGTGCTTAATCATTGCTCCTTTTCCATCCATTCCTGACCCCTGCCCCAGTTCTTGCATGAGATTATTTGATTTTTCTTTAGGTCGTGAACAATCTTGTGCTCCAGGTATTCCAACGTGAATCGGCTGCAGCGTTCCCTGAGTTACACAGATTTTCTGAGCATGAGCTTGGCTGCAGGCAGTAGGAATGCAGCGATGAAGACACAGCTCCTGTCCTTGCAGGCACCACACTGTGTTGCAAAGATGAGGACCCTGTCAACTGGGCCCCAACAGTTACGTGAGGTGCCTTATAGGTGCCTAGAGAGGGTCGTAGAAGGAGGGAGAGTTGCCCGCAGAGGTTAAGTAGTCAGGAAAGCTGTGGGGAACACTCCTCACCCAGTGCGGTAACCTGGATGAAGCTCGGCCTCTGTCAACTGCGTTCTTCCCGCCTGTGACATGGGCGTGACAGACATTTGCCTCACCTCACATGGCCTGCCTTCTCAGCTGTAAGAAGAGGTGATCCTGGCTGGATAGGCGAGGGAGGGCCATGCACGGCCTCCACCAGGCAGAGACCCACTTTCACAGACGTTCCAGAAGAGCTCAGGGCAAACCTCTGCTTGCGCTGGTTGGTGATCTTAGAGCCCAATGAGCAGTGCGTGCACAATACCCTGGTGTCCTTCTTGTCCCATAGCCTGGGCCAGAGCGAGTCAGCAGGTAGAAACCAGCTTTGTCCTGTGGTCAGTTAATTCCACACAGGCAGTGGGTGACTATGCATGAATCTCTGCTTAAAAGAAAACCAAAACCACACATTCATGGACACAGCAGTGCAGCACAGCGTGTAGTTCCTTCAGAGTTACACACAGATCCACACCATGGTGCTCAAAGATGTGTCCCCATAAAACGGATAATCTAAAGAACAATAAAAAGGAATGTCAAGAATGTAACTATGTAATCCATCTTAAAATATATTGACAAATAAAATGACAAACTTATGTTTTCTGTGCAAACAATATCTACTATTTACATAAATGTCCAGTGTTCTAGAGGGACATGTTTAGAAGAGCACATTCTGTGCTTGCTCCTGTAGCTCTCTGACTGGAAAGACCATGGGCCCATTTCCCACCTGCCCTCCACCATCTGTGTCTAATGGGACATTGCAGTCCCATGCAGCCAACTGACCCTACGGAGGATGGGCAGTGCAAGGGCTTCGGCTGCCTCCTGGGTGAACTGCTTTCAGCTCTCCCTTTGCCCTGCACTGGCTCCCAGTGGCTTTCAAGACAGCCGAGTTCTCACTGTGAGCCGAGCCCACCTGGTCTCTCCTGCTGCCGGCAGTAGACACTGTTTCTGCCTGGCCGGCCACTGTGCTGAGGGCCTTTCCTGGAGCTTTTAGGTCTGCTCCGTTCTCTGCATGGTACCGTGCTTCTTGCCCCGCTGGCCCAGCCCATAATCTGGCTACCCATCTATTTCAGGGAAGCTTGACCTCACATAGGAGGTGTTCCTTCCCCGGGCCAGTGTCTCCACTGTAATCCCCACTCAAAGGCTGTTACTGCCTCCTTTGACTCCTGAAGTAAATGTTCTGTGGCTAGATATTCACCCTTTTCTCCCACATCAGAATATAAGGATCTGTAGTGCAGAAACTCTGTCTTATGCCTGGAAGGTTGTGAGTGATCAAAAGGGAAAGGAATGAGGCAGCTCAGTGTCTGGAGCTGTGAAAATTGGATCCGGAGTTCTGTGGTCCTGATGGGCTCAGGTCTCCTTCCTCTCTGAGTGCCAGGCCTTGGGATCCTGCTGAGCCAGAACCTTCAACTCCTAGCAGAGTGCCTGGTAGGATCTGAGGAAAGGAAGTGAGTTTGTGATTCTCCCGTTGTTAAATGCACAGTGAGCACTCTTCAGGATCACTGTGATTTCTCAGTGGAAATGGCAGACTACTTCTGTAACCATTGGATTTTTCAATGGAAACATAGAGGTTAAAAAAATACCCATTATTTAATCGGTAATATGAATGGTTGGTATGAAATCCCAAACCTCCTAGTGTGCAGTAAGAAGTGGACCTGAATTCCTAACCCTGATTCCCATAGGGAGCTGCTTGAACCGCCTTTGCTTTGGTTTGCATCTGATCTTCCCAGAGGTGATCTGTATATGGACCAAACCTATAGTTTTTTAATCAATTGCTTTTTACTTTTAGAGATACCTTTCGGTACATTTCCTATTATAAAGCTACCTTTTCATTGGTGGAACGACATTTGTATAAATGAGGCATGAGTTAAACAACTGCTGACAGATGCGATTTGTTTAGGTTGTTTGTGCTGTTATTAAAGGTGGTTAGAATGAACACTTTCCCTCTCCTTTTGTGTATGTCTGTAGAGTGCGTGTTCATGGATTCCTTAGATCATTGTGTTAGGTTTTATTCTGTCATTACCAAGGTCCGGTGTATCTTAATGTAGCTTTAACGAAGAGAATTGGAACTCAGGTGTTGTGGCCGTGCATACCTATCTGCACCAGTGGTCATCAGAAAACTTCTTTGCTCAAAAGTGGGTTCAGTCAAGCATGCCAATGCACACCTTTAATCCTAGCACTCAGGAGGCAGAGGCAGGCAGATCTCTGTAAGATTGAGGCCAGCCTGGTCTACAGAATGAGTTCCAAGCCAGTTTCAAAACAAAAAACCAATAAACAGTGGGTTCAAATGCAAGCATGACCTCTGACCCATGGTGGGCTGGGGACACATGAATGAGGACAGGCAGAGATGCCAGGTTCAGTGCAGACATCCCTGAGTGCCCATCTGTGTGCCTCCAAGAGGGGTAACACGTCCACCCTTCCTCAGGCCTGCCCTGCTTGCGCTCAGAGTCCGCTTGCATTAACAGGTGCATAATAAGGGCCAGCCTGTTGGACGTCAGGTGCGTTGTAAGGGCCAGCCTGTTGGACGTCAGGTGCATTGTAAGGGCCAGCCTGTTGGACGTCAGGTGCGTTGTAAGGGCCAGCCTGTTGGACGTCAGGTGCGTTGTAAGGGCCAGCCTGTTGAACGTCAGGCTTTGTTCTAAGCATTGTTAAAGGGCCTCTATACTGGAATCCCCAAGGCCTTACAGGAAACATTCTTCAATGTCTTTTCTCATTTTCACCTCTTCTCTGCTTCTCTGGATTCTATCAGCTCTTCAAGAACACCCCCCACACACACACCTCATTCAGCAGCCAAAGAAACCTGATGTCTCTGCCTGGTATAACTGGCCAACAGCACTCGATCTGGGACTATCTTTGAATTATTGGATTTGTTGTGTGGGTTGTCCTTCATCCCCTAGTACACTGGGAGTGGGGGTAGGTTAGGGTTAGTGGGATACATTTTATGAACTTTCAGTCATTCAAGAATATTTCACTGATTAAAGATCGGGAGATCTGCCCTGTTAAAGATGTTTTAGCTCTTTAAAGCATTGGTCTTAACAGCAGTTTGTGTCTGATTCACCCTAGCAGGACTGCTGTGGTACACAGGGAGCCCCAGCGTGCTGTCTGTCTGTCTGTCTGTCTCTGTGGAAGGGGGAGATAAAGCTGAAGTGGGGTTTGGAAAGGTAGAATCATTCAAGTAGCTGAGGCAGAAGCGGCAGCTGACGGTCTGGTGCACATGAGCAGTTGGTGATGGCAAGGACTGCATCCTATGTGTGGTGACCTGTTGCTGTTGCTGGGTTGGTGATGGGGCAAGGAGACAGTGCTCTGGAGAGACAGGAAGGTGCCAGGTCTCCACAAGCCCAGAGCCAGGCCACTTCCCCAGCAAGGATGTTTTCGGATGGCATGTGACATGCCGATGGGCCTTGCTGCTGCTGTGCCGGGATTGGATTTCCCTCTGAGCACCTCCTAGGTTCTGCAGTGACAGTTTCTCTACAAAGTAATTTGGTGTCAGTTGATAAAAGGTGTGTTTATTTAAATATCCGGAAGTTCAGTCTCTTACCTGACAGCAATGAAAGGGCAGCAGCAGTTGGACCCAGGAGAGCCCTTCCTGTTTGATGGATGACTTCATGTGACTTGAGGCACCGCTGTTCTGAACTCCAGCCTGAGCAGGGCAGTGAGTGCTTGGTCACCAGCCACTCCACTCTTCATCTGCCTTCCTCACAGAGTTTTATGTCCTTAATTTCAGCAGGTCTCTTGCGTTGTTTCTCATCCTGCGCTTACTGAATTCCTACCTGCCTACTTCTGCCTGAAACTTACCGATTAAAAACCACATGCTACTGTGAAGACTCTCGTGTTGTATACAAATGTTTTTCATTTTCCTTTCAGGAACCTGCTTCTGTTTATGGACTGCGTAAGGAGTGTCAGCTCACCGTTGTGCCTAGTAAACAAATCGACTTGGGAACTTGACAATCATCAGTTTATTGCTTTTGCCAAATTTGTGGTACTTTTTATGGAACAGATGCTCTTTTTTAAGTTGGACTGTCTTTTGTTCTTTTTAAAGAAAGAAACTCGTGTTTTGATGTATCATCTAAAAAGATTGGTTTGTATAGTAGCTAGCGAAGCTCACGTCACAGTCTCTCCCTGTTGGCAGAACACGAAGCCCAACTTCCTCACCTCAGCTGTAACCTCTGCACTCCAGCCAGGTGCAGCTGCAGCTGCAGCTGCAGTTCCCCCAGGAAGTCAAATTCTACACACACTGCAGTTCCGAAGATGGTGGGTCACTCTCAGTTATGGGTAGTAGGTGGAAAGTGGCAGGCCGCAGAGTCCTGTCCTATCCATTGCTAATTATAAAGACCTCCGTGGGAAGCAAAGTGGCCCTTGGAACAGAGGCGGACTTCCGTGCCTCCCTGTGTTTTGAGATGTAACATAAAGGTTGTGGTCCCTGTGGACAGTGTTACCCCTCCCCTTCTCATTGGCCGCTGGCGCATGGTGAGTTTAATTTGGTATACCCCAGGAGTGAGTGTTTTATGCTGGAAGCTCATACAACACTTTTCCTGATCTTGGAATTTCAAGAGCAGTCTCACACTCTTAAAAGTGTTAAAAGTGTTGCTTTCTTACCTCAAAGACATTTCCTCAAGCATTCACTTACAGGATCTGGTGTTTGGGACATGGTGTTAAGCACAGAATAACTTTGAGTAGCTTAACTTTTCTTATCTTCTTATTATGTATCCTAAAATCACAGTTGTGTACTCCTGAAGTTCTAACCTTTTTATTTGTCAAATGTACATTTTTCTAGTTTCCAACTGTGTGATGTGCTAGAGAGTGCACAGCAGTTCCCAGGCCCTGAGCAGAGGCTCAAGGGGTGTGACAAGCTCGAAAAGGCTGCGGTAGCTCAGGGTGTCCATCTGTTCCTGGTGCTGCACTACATTGCTGTATTCGTTAATCGTGCGTTCATCGAGAATCTCTTACGCTACTGACTGCAGAGAACGCAGACACAAGCTCCAGTGAGCCCACCCTGGAGAGGCTTGCATCTCAGTGATAGGAGACAGGCCCCCAGACACAAGTGTCAAGTGGAGGTGCAGCCCTGGAGCGGGGTGCTCCAGAAGGGGGGGGTGAAGAATGAGGTGGTGCTTTAGCAGGTCCTGAGTGAAGAAGTGAGCTTCACTGAGATGCTGGCAGGGTTGAGGTCCCTAGGCGGGAGCAAGGATACCGGTATAGAAGTGGAAGAGCTGTGGGGAAAAGGAGTCGACGGAGCTGGCCGGAAGCCGGGGCACATGGAACCACCCCTGAGTTTAATTCTAGGCATTGATGGACAAGGAGAGGAGTTGTGTCAGAGAGTGATATGATCCAATGTATATTCATTTCTGGCAGTGACACAGAACAAGCTATAGTGGAGTCCCACAGAGGCCACGTAGTGGGTAGTGGAAGAGAATGCCAGCGTGGCTCGCGGTGACAGCGTGGCTCGGGGTGACAGCGTGGCTCGCGGTGACAGCGTGGCTCGGGGTGGCAGCAGGGGCCAGACTTCAGCAGATAAGACTGTTTCTGAGATGCAGGAAATAAGATGCATGGTGCAGAGGATTTGGTCTAAAGCCACTGAGAAAGTAGTGCCACGTCCTGAGGCAGAAGGACTGACAAGTGTGCCCACTAGGTGACAGGTTCCTTGAGGCCCTGCTGTGTGCATGTGGAGTCTGAGCAGATCCCCAAACTCTCGGAAGGAAGTCAGGAGGGTGCAAAGGGCTGAGGAGGGGCTGCCGGCGGGCTAGGAAGGGTGGTGCCCGGCACTGCAGATGGGCCCAGGGAGGCTGGACCAGGAGTTGGTGCCTTGGTTGACCTCCAGAGCAAAGCAGAGGCCCAGAGCAGTTCAAAGATTGGAGGAGATTGAGATTGTCAGTGCTCTGAAGGACCTCACTCTAAGGAGTTGTTAGTGTTGTGGAGCTAGCCGGGCGTGGTGGCGCATGCCTTTAATCCTAGCACTTGGGGGCTGGAGAGATGGCCTAGCGGTTAAGAGCGCCGACCGCTCTTACAGAGGACCCGGGTTCGATCCCCAGCACCCACATGGCGGCTGAGAACCGTCTGAAACTCCAATTCCAGGAGAACTCCAGTTCCAGGGGAATCCGATACCCTCTTCTGACCTCCGCGGCGTTGCACGACACGGGTGCACAGACTTGCATGCAGACAGTACATTCATACACATACAGAAATAAATAAAATTAATAAAAAATATTTAAAAAAAAATCCTAGCACTTGGGAGGCAGAGGCAGGCGGATCTTTCAGAGTTCAGGGCCACAGAGTGAGTTCCAGGACAGCTGGGGCTACAGGGAGACGGTGTCTCGGAAAGACAAGGAAAAAAAAAAAAAGAGTGTGGTGGAGCTAAGACAACCTTGTCAGTGGAACACAGAGGGCAGTGTGCAGATGCCCCCAGCCCCAGGTCTGTACTCAGGTTCCTCTCCAGCTCAGGGCTGCTTGTGCCTGGGGGCCATTCCTACCACTGAGATGTAAGGCAGTGCATCAGCAAGCATAGGTGCAGGGAGGGCGGCCAGGTGAGGAGGCACAGGCATCTGTGCCAAACGGTCTCCTTGCATTGGAGGTGTCCTCACTGATGCCCTGTCCAGGGCCCCCCTGGCCTGTTAAATGGGAGCCAGTAAGGAAGACTGCTGAGCCAACTAGGGAGTTCTGGCTCTCAGGAGACTCTGCATAGCTGAGCAGAGCCCCCACTTGGTCCCCCTGATAGCACAGAGGGAAGGGGAAGCTTTTCCCTCAGCACATCAAGCTGGAGACCAGCTTCTGCTCCCCAGAGCGTCCCCACTAACACTGGTGTCACCATGCCAGGTGCGCGTGAAATCTTGAGCTTCCATTTGGCGTTGACCCACACACTGACCCACACACTGCCTCCCTGCAAGCTGCCTGCGTGTGGGTCATCACGTGGGCCAAGTCTTCCTGCTGATACGCACTTGAGTCATTTCAGCCAGACATGGCACATGAAGGGAACGACAGCCAGCACACACCTCACCAGACCTCCAGTGAAGGAGGGAGGAGGGCCCCAGCCCCCAGGGCTGAACCATCAGCTACATCAGCTCAATCCCTGAGACCCACTCACTGGAATCATCCTAACTGACTCGTCCTCTGTAGCCTCACCCATGCCTACACCATGGCTGTCCACTCATCAGCTTCCTTGTCTGGCCTTTGCCTGGGCCTGGGCTTTATAGCCTTCTTGTGCATTCTTCCTAAGACAAAAACACTTCAGGCTGGGTGGTCTGTGAGCAGTGTAGGCTGGGGAGTCCACGCTCAGGACGCCTGCAGGTAAGGCGTCTCATCAGACTCGCTTTCTGTGTGGCCTGTCTGTCCATCCTCAGAGTGAAACGACAAGGGAGCCTGCTTTAGCCTCTTAGTAAGGACATGGATATGTCACCTGTGAAGGCCTTCTTACTGCTGCCACACATCAGGTTCTGAACAGTGAACTGTGGAGAGACACCAATGTTCTAACCTCAAGATGCAAGTGCCCTGCGTCTCCACCCCTCAGCCCAGGCCCTGGCCTTCATTACCTGCTATTGCAATGTCTGCACAGATAAGAGACACCCACCTATAGCTTTGGGGGAGCGGAGGGTGAGGGAGGGGTCTCAGCACAGAAGGATCTTGTTAACCTGAAAGGCAGGTTGCCTTCTCTCTAGTAAGCTAATTCTCGGACCTGGATGGAGTCCCTCATGACATCCTCCTGTCAGCAGCTCCCAAGCATGGCAGGCAGAAAATAAGCATCCTCACGGTTGGTTTTAAAGGATCTGAGCACCTGCCTGTGGCTTAAAAAATAACAGCTGCTAGCCTTTTCCCAAGTGCATTTGACTGCATTAGACCCTAAAGCTCTGTGTTCAAAGTGATGCTTCGTGAACTTGTAGACCCTGTTGCTGCATCCACACCAAAAATTTCCCCACTGGTTGTCTGAAGATTCTGACTGCAGTGTGGCCAAAATATTCTGCACATTGACCCAGTCTGGACTAATCACCTGGGGTCAAAATAAGCCAGCATGGGGCCAGGCGTGGTGGTGCACTCCTTTAATCCCAGCACTTCTGAGGCAGAGACAGATCCCTGTGAGACAGGCCAGCCTAGTCTCCACAGTGAGTTCCAGGCCAGATGGTGCTACACGGAGACCCTGCCTCAAAATACAACAACAAAAAACCAGCCAGACAGCAAACAACAAAGCCAGCCTGCCTGAAACATTGCCATCCACTGACCAAGGTCAGAAGTCAGAGACCTGAGTTATTCAGGAGGCTGCTACTTAGATTCTTTGAGGTAATACACAAAAGAATGGAGAAATAAAACAGTGATGGTTGCTGGGCGAGCACACTGCAGTAGCTATGCTGGAGACTGGGGTTTTCATGAGCTCAGGCCCCACACTTGACCTGGAGGGGGAGCTCTGTTCCCCACATGATGGCTGTCTCTGGAGAAGTTTCTACACAAGGACTGGGGAGAGTCCAGGGCCCTTCTGCAGGATGGCCGTGACCACTCCCTGAGCTGTGGTGCCTTCCCGTGCCCCATTTCTTCTTGCAGAGATGCCTACACATGCACCTCACAGTGATGGCTTTGCTGAGGTGACTCCCTGGTTCCCACTGCCCCCAAGTCACACAGCTGATAATGAATGACTCAGTTGCAATGGAACGTGTTGTGACTTGGGTCCCCTTAGCTCTGTTCCTTGTAAAGCAGTGGTCTTTAGTGGTCCACAGCGACAGCCACCTCCTCTGCCACCCACACGGATACCATGTGACTCATGGCGCACACCTGCATTCTTGCTAGGATTTGGCCCGTTTCCTTGGCCAGTTCCCCAGTCCCCGCTCACTGGTCCCAGAGCCCTCATGACTGACCAAGGCCCTGGCTCTCCTGTGTTTCTCCGTTTCCTGCAGCCTCAACCATCCAGCCAGCTAGAGCTGAGCAGCAGTGCAGCCCCTTTTTTTTGCCAGTACTGACAGACTCCCACACGGAATGTGGCTCGGCTGCCTCCTGGCGTACTTGAGGGCTGCTTCCCAGGAGCCAGGTATTCTGGCTTTGTGTTGCTGTGATAAATGCCGTGACCAACCATGGGGAGGAGAGGGTTCATTTGTCTTACACTTCCAGTTCGTGATCCATCATGGAGGGAAGTCAGACCAAGAACCCCAGCAGCAACTCAAGCAAAGGCGCAGGGCAGTGCTGCGTACTAGCCCCTTCCCCGGCTCACGCTGAGCCAGCCATCCACAAGGCCCAAGCCGCCCGCCTGGTGATGGTGCCACCACACTGGGCTGGGCCCTCCTACATCAGTCATCAGTCAAGACAATCCCTCACAGATATGGCCACAAGGCAGTCTGATCCGGGCAGTCCCCCAGTTGGGACTCCGTCACATAACTAGACTGTCAAGTTGAGCACTGAAACTTGGACATAGGCCTTGTTTTCAACTCCCCTTCCCCATTGGCTATGCAGTGTGGAAGGTCTCAGCCTGGGTCCATACATCCTCAAAGTACAGATGCCTCCCTTACCCTAGAAAGTTGCTCTTAAAAGCTTGGGGCTAAAGTGAGGTGGTAGCTGGACCAAGAGGAAGACGGTGTCCACTGTGACTCAGGGTCACTTGTCAAATGCTGACTGAGCCTCTGTTGTGTCAGGCCTGTGCTGGATGCAAGACATCCCCTCCTTAAGCAGCTCCAAGATTCAGGGAGGGAGAGGAAAAGGTGAAGAGGAAGATTACAAACACGTCACCCTTTGAAATTAAAAACAAAACAAAACCCGACGACAAAAATCAGAACATGGTGCTCTCTAGTCTAAATGTCATATTCAGCTGAGAAAAATCCCGGGTGATCTCTGCAAACAAACCTGTGATTCATTGATCTGCTTTCCACCCTGAGCTTCTGAACCCTGTGGCCCACAGTTGTTCAGGAAACAGTAACCCACAGGAGAAGCCTCCAGTGATGAGAACAGTATAGACAGTGGGGCCACACAGGCACTTGGTGCTGGAGAGACTGCTGGGAACAGGGCTGGGGAGGTGGGTCATCTGTAAAGCACTTCCTGAACGGGTATGAGGACCTAAGTTCAGACCCCCAGAACCTGTGAAAAAAAAAGCATGTGCTCATTAATCCCGGCACTAGGGAGGCAGAGGTAGGGTCCCAGAGTGCACTGGCCAGCCAGTGTTGGGAGAGCCTGTCTCAAAAAATAAGATGGAAGGAAACTGACGAGGATAACCGTGGTCAACCTCTGGGCCTCACATGTATGCACACACACATACACGCAGAAAAAGACGGCTGCGGGCTGCAAATCTTCCAAAGTGGGAGCAAAGGGTAGGAGGCCGGGCACCCGAGCCCTGCTCCCCGGGTCTCTGACTGCAGTGCTGACTGTGGGTGTCAGAAAGAAGGAAGTTTACAGTCCAGGGAGGTTCCAGGAAAGCTCCCCTCCGACACCGCGGTCTGTGAGGGCCGTGGAATAATAACAGGAACCACAGGCTGTTACCTGTCCACCCACACTGCATAGATCCCTCCAGGACTGCTCAGGCCTGACTGAGGTGAGCTGTTCCTTCCAGCCTTGAATTCCTCTGACTTCATCCAAGGGTGTGGCCTGTTATACACAACACTCCTTCCCAACATCCCTTCCCTACAAACCCATTAGACTGAATAACTAAGACACCTTACAAACTGACTTCCCATTTAGCAAGAATTAAGCAAGGTGCCTATTTTTCAGCTTCTGTGTGCCAAGGCATCCACAGACACTTACTAGAGGAGCTGGCCTGCAGGCAGAAGGCTGGGAGTGGATTCCATCTTCAGTGAACCCCAGCCAGCCTGCTTCCTTCATTTGCTGGGAACAGTACATTTGGATTTGATACCCCGAGCACGAGCATTGTGGCCTTATGCTTGTTATTTTGCAGCACGAGGGGATCCAGTTGCCTAGCAAGCTCATCCTCCAAGTTCTGTGCAGAGGGCTGTAGAACGGTGAGCAGTGAGCCACTGGGCCAAGGTGACACTCGCCTCCTGTGTCACTGTGAGCCCTGCGCTGTTGGTGAGGCCGAGAAATGAGGCCGCCTTTCTGGAACACAGCGGTCCACAGTGGCTGGTGTTCTTACAGCAGAAGCATCTGGAAGGAGGCCTGTGGAAGGGAGTGCCAGGACGAGGAGTGGGGCCCAGTGTGGACGCCACAATAACTGGGCAAAGCCCACAGTGAAAATAGCCATTTAGGGTTTTCCCTGACGTCACCCACCTGAGCATTATGTCCTGCCTCTGCTGCAGAGAGGGCTGGGGCTATGGAGAGCACACTCCCTCAGAAACAGGAGGGTTGTGCAGAGCTAGGCTTCACACTGTGTGGTTAGAGGGGGCTTCATGGGACAGGGCAGGACTGGACGCCACACTCCTGGGCCGTTCTAGTCGCTGGGCAGCAGTGTCCATGATGGACATGTGCAAGGTCAGTGGATCCCACCCCGGATCTGTGCTCTGGAGCTGGTACCATAGCCCTCCAAGCCTCAGCTTCCTCAGCTAATGAGCTGGAATGACAGCATCGGTCTAGTGCTATTCATGGAAGGAAATGAAGGGACACCGTGGCCCAAGCCCTCACAGAGCAGGCATCAGGGAAGAAGGGCTGCCCTGGGCCCAGTGGCCTGCCATCTGGGAAGACCCACTCAACCTGCACGAGCTATGGGCAGTAGGGCAGAAGAGGGGCTGGGAAGCACAGAAGCAGGAAGGCAGAGAGCAAAGCCTCAGCCTGCACAGGGCATGCACAGACTCTTGTCTGTTCCATCATGACTTTCTATCTTTAGATGACAGCACTGTTTGTGACCTGCTTTGTAAATAGATGTTTCATGGAAATAGAGCCATTTCAGGGTCTGCAGGAAGGGAGGGGTCAAGGGATGGGCAGAGCAGCGCTGCCTCGGCCTCCCTGTCCTGTGGGAGAACTGGCCCTGTGAGAAGAGCTGCAGGAAAAGCAGCTGCCAGCAAGATGGGGGCCTTGCAGGGAGGGGCCCTGCGCCCTGCCCGCTCTGGGCCATTCTGAAGGTATCTCATGTTGTTCCTCAAACATGAGGACTTTGTTCTCCAGCATCCACATAAAGCGATGGCTCGAATTTGTAATCCCAGTGCTGGGGAGGCAGAGGCGGGTGCGTCTCCAGGGAACGTTGGCCAGCCGGCGGCAGATCCCAGCGAGACTGTCACAACGAAGTAGATGGCTTCTGAGGGATGGTACCAAAAGATGGTGCCTGGCCTCCACACACATGAGCACACACATACACCTGGACACACACACACACACACACACACACACCACAGAGAGGGGGCAATGAGGGATAGAGGGAAGAAAGGAAGAGTTATCTCGTCGCTGATTACCCACCCGGATACAACGAGGATGGACAGGAGGAGAAGGAGCTTGGTCCCCAGGGTCTCCTCCCTTGGGCGCATGCTCTGCTGGGCAGCTGACGAAGCATTTTCTACTCTTATTGAAGAGTCTCACTGCAGCCCTGACAGCTGTTTGAGTCCTGAAAGATCTAACCCTATTGCTGTGTACTGGCAGAGGGGGAAGATTTGGTCTAGAGGCCCTTCTGTCTGGCCTAAGACAGGGCCTGAATTTGCTCCACCACCTAACAGTTCCTTGTCCCCGGAGGGTAGGCCTCATCTCATGCCCCAGGCCTGGGACTCATCCGATAGCAGGAGACAGCAGGGAATATTAACAGCAGTCACCTCCTGGCCTTGACACTTAAGGATGAAGCACCTTCTGAGCCCTCACCACTGACAGTGGATGAAGGCCCAGAGGACAGTGACCCACTTAAAGGGTAGAGCATCTACCAGCCTATGCCCCACTACACTGCAGGCCGCGGGCTCTAGGAAAGGTGCGGATCGGCCGCGTTCCATCCGAGTCTCAGTTGTTTTATGTCACAATGGACAGATGGCTACAGCTATTTCCAAAACCACTGCACTCACAGTTCTGCATCTTCAGGACCACTCCTGGATGTGTGTGGAAGGGAGAGGGCTGATGTGTCCATTATTATGGCTGCTCCGCCTGAGTAGACACCTCCCAGTTCTCACGTCTCTGCAGCAGTCACAACTGGGTTAGCTGTGGTTGTTCCATTATAAATCTGATGGCCAGTGTCCCGCTCTCTAGTCGGGCAGCCATTCAAAGTGACCAGGTACTTTGTGGATGTCCTTTATGCAGAGTTTCCTGCCTAGGCCACTGTGGCGGTCTCAGGCTAGAGTGTCCCACAGAGCGGAGACCCCAGAAGTTCTCATCCAGGAAGTGAGGGAATTGGTGGGCAAATTTAGATTCCTTGCCTCTCTGTTGGAAAACCCAGAAGCAGGCTTGATCCAGTTTCTCAGAGCAATTCCAGGGAAGTTTGGACCCCAGAATGTATCAAGCAGTGACCTCTCATGACCACACTGACTCTGCACCTCCCTCCCCACCTCCCTGTTCACATCCCATGTGCCCTGAGTGCATCTCCAAAATAAACTGCCTGCCTACAAGTACTTGTATGTGGGGCCACTGCCGGGATTTGTGTCAGGGCCCACTTAATCCTAGGACTACCCATGTGGAAAGACCGTGCAGGAAAGCATACCACGTGTAGGCAGGTTGAGGTTCGAATGCAGAGAGAGAGTTTATTCCAACATGTCTGCTTAAATATCCATGACTCAATTCTCAGGGCCCAATGCTAAATTTTTTCGTCACTACACTTCATCCCATGGGTGTGGCCAGGGAGGTACCATTGGCTTAGAGCCCACCCCATCGGTGTGGCCAGGGAGGTACCATTGGCTTAGAAGCCAACCCACCTAACTAAGCTTTCCCACACTTGTACAGGCTGTTTTTGGATGACTCAGACTATGGTAGGCAGAATGATGGCCCCCCAGGTGCCCATGCCCCAGTCCCTAGAAGTATTCTGTTACTATTATGGACTATAGGTATAATTGAGGGCTTCAAAATAGAAAGGTTATTGAGTAGTGGCTCTGTAGGCACTGTGTGATCTTCTTTATAAGAAGACAGTGTGAGGGTCACTGCTGGAGAGGGGGCATGAGGAGGATCTGGTGGCTGGGGGGTGTACACTGGTATATATTGGTGTATACTGGTGTATGCTGGTGTATGCTGGTGTATGCTGGTGTATACTGGTGTCTGCTGGTGTATGCTGGTGTATGCTGGTGTACACTGGTATATACTGGTGTATACTGGTGTATGCTGGTGTATGCTGGTGTACACTGTTATATACTGGTGTATACTGGTGTATGCTGGTGTATGCTGGTGTACACTGTTATATACTGGTGTATACTGGTGTATGCTGGTGTATGCTGGTGTATGCTGGTGTGTGCTGGTGTATATTGGTGTATACTGGTGGACAGCAAGCCTCCAAGTCAATGAAAGTGGGCCACCCCAGAAGGTCGAGACAGCTGGGGGGATTCAGCCTCTAGAAAGGGGTGAATCCTCTCTATGCCTAGGCTGTATCCTCTCTATGCCTAGGCTGTAGTTCACAGGACTCATATTGCATGTCTAATCTACTGATCTTAATAGCAATCTGCTGCGTCAAGGCTAGGCACAGGTGCAGAGGACGCCTCCTTGGGTGTGTGGGAAGAGCCCAGGGCTGGTGCTTAGCCTGCCCTGCTTTGAGGCCTTGCCACTGAGAGCTGGAAAGCCTGGGCCTTCTACTGCTCTCAGTTTCCTGACCTGGATTCACTGATATATTTTTAAGGCTGTTTAAGAGGAGTCTCAGCAGGAGGTGAGTGATAGGGAAAAGCCAGGGTGATTTATTTTTCATTTCCATTAAATACCAACAACATTTTACATTCCCTGGGAAGAAAGCACACTGTTTCCTAGGCCCTCAGGAGAAATGTACTGTCGGTACTAGTCCTGTAATTAAATTCATAGAAATTGTTGGACTTTTATCTTTAGCTGACTTATTTTTGTTCTTGGTCTTACATCTTCCCCACCACACACTAAAGGATTCAGGTGGTTTCCTGCAACACATGTGTACCATGCAGAAGGATAAAAGGGGAACTTGAGGACATGTTGGGGAAAGCCACTGGGGTTGAGGAAATGGGACACAGCCGTAAGCTAAGACTGGAGGTCAAGAGTCTGACAGGGGCCCTCGAGTATCCCAGCAGCAAAGGTGAAAAAGGCAAGGGGACTGAAGGCCTCAATGTCCACAGTATACATCCTGCCATGTTTGGAAGAACATAGGGAAGGACCTACCTCATCAGCCTGAGGGGAGAGGTGAGTAAGGAGTAAGGAAGGAAGGGAAGCCATCCCAGAGGAAGTGACACCTGGGCTACAATGGGCAGCTTGAGGAGAGGGTCTCAGAAGATTGAAGGACTGCAGGCAGGAGGCAGGGAGCTGTGCCTGGCAGAGAGTAGGTGCTGTGTGACAGAGTAGAGCCCTGCAGGACAAGATGAGCCCAGGATGGGTGGGTGGGTGAGGAACCCTGTGATGTCCAGGGTCTGAGCTTGCCCCTGTGGGCAGGGCCTCACCAGTAGGAAGATCCAGTTTGAATTGAGGGCTAGTTCTCAGCTAGCATGCCTCGGAGCACCATGTGGCTGAGAGTCTGACCCCACCCCAAGGAGGAGCAAACGACATGGCCTAGCTGGGTGATGCTGGGTGGGGCAACAATGAGTAGTGGCGTGGAGTTGGAGGGCCTATGATTGGCTCTGGGAACTGACATTTATTAATTATTGTGCGCATATAGGCCAAGGCAGGCCTGCATTTCATTCACATGGCCAGTGGGTTGGAAGGAGGTCCTCTTGCGGACCACCAATCTAGGTAGCTGGTGTTGTGAGTGGACATAGGCTGAAGATAGCCCTACAGCCATCAGCCTGAAATTCCTGCCCAGGGTTCAGCAGTCTCTGGGCAGGTGGGAAGTCACAGCCAAGAGTGGAACACATGTCTTGTGGGTCCAGGCTAAGGACCTGAGTTGGAAGTACTACCCAGGCCGGGCTACGGGAAGCAGCCAGTTGGCCTCTTCGCCAAAGGGTCAGCTCCCCACAGTGTCCAAAAAGTGGGCACTGTGTTCCCCTGCCCCTTAGCAGGGCCATGTGGTCCTGTTCAGCATAAAAAGAAAGCTTCCTACATCACCTTAGAGCTGGGCTGAGTACATACTTCCTTATCAAAGGTCCTGAGTTCTTAGCTGCTAGGAGAGGGGGTGTGAGGGTCTGAGCCTTCCTCTCCTTACCCAGAATGAGAACTTTCATCCTGAATGTCACCTCACAGGCTAAAATAGCTGCCAGCGTTCCAGCCATTGCTTCTACCTCCCTCTCCTTGCCCATCCCAGCCCAGTCCTGCTCTTGTACAGCTTCCCTGGAAGTTTGGCAGCATTTGGTTTATTTCTTCTTGAGCAATGCTCAGCAATCACTCTTGGCTGTAAGGGAAGCTGAACTACACAGGCAGTCTTCCTGAAGTGATAACCTTCAGAAAATAGCCCTCAATCCGGAAGAGAGACAAAATGAACGCTGTGTGACCATTGGCGGCTGCTGAGATGGGAGGCCTGGTGGTGCTGGCCACAGTGCTGACTCCTAAGGTCTCAGGTGGCTCTGACCCTGGGCAGAGGGAGCTGGAATTTTCAATTCCCTGACCATGTGGGAGCGGAGAAGAGCACAAGCTCCCTCGGACTGGGAGGGCCTTCCTGCCTTTGCAGCTGTTGGATGTGTCCAGCAATTTTCTAAGAAAACTTTAAAATTGCAAAATAGGGGTACTCTGGTGAAGCAGGTGGCCTGACACTCACAGAGGAGGCCCTACCATGCCAAACCCTGAGAGATCCCTGGGCGCAAGGAACAGTGTTGGCAAACCCTTGACACTCACATTGCAGGAACCACCCTGACTTAGGCTTGGTGACCACAGGGCCTCCCTTCTCTGAGGAGACCTCACGTATAGGCCTACAAGCTCTCCAGAAGTTTCCATCTTGTACTACCCTGCTTCAGATATGGGAAATCAGTACTGCTGAGCAGAATGCACAACCAAGCCTCCAGGCTCACCAAGGCCCCTCACCCAGGTCTGGATCAAGGCCAACGGGGTGCAGCTAGATGAGAAAATGGGGTAACAGCTGTCCCTATGAAAATGGCTTTCAGCCTTCCCCCCCCCCCCCCCCTGCTCCCTCAGTCCCCTCCATCCCATTGCCAGTCTGCTTTTTATGGTCCCTTCCAACCTACACAGGCAAACCCATGGGGCAGCAAGGCAAAGGTTACTGCCACTTTCTGTCCCCTTCCCAGTGGCATCTTTCAGGTTCTACCTGAGCGGGTGGTTGCACTGGTCTTTATCTGACTTCCCCTGGCCTTGAACGTCTCGGTAGGTGGTGGAATTTGTGGATAAACCAAAACCCTGGAGTCTCAATACCTTCCATCAGAATGTAATCAGAAAAGGCGGTGAGGAAGGATGCCTCATGCCCTTTGAGAGAGCCTCATCGCCAGCACTGTGCTCCCATCCCAGGCCACGTGGCTGCTGACATGTCTGTTCAAGTGTTTCCCAGGGCCTAGCGCCACAGCTTTCTACATTCAGACTGACCACCAGCAAGAACCCAGCCAGACAACAGGCAGGGTGCTTGCTTGAGTGGCAGGAACCAAGAAGGAATGAAAAATTGCTTTGGAAAAGACATTTGTGTCTTCCTTATTTATTTATGTGTTTATTCATTTATCATTTATATGCTATCTGCCTCTTAGAAAGGATTGGAGGACTCTTACAATATTAAAACACATATAAAAGAAACAAAGAGAAACTTACAAAAAATAAAGGTCAGTTTAAAGAAGCAGAAAAAAATAGCTGTGCACTCAGTACTTGGGTTAAAGCCCTTTCTTCTCCTGAGCTATTAATCCAGCTCTGAGGTACCTGGGGGTAAGGCAGGGTGGGAAGCAGTCACTCACCTAGACAGATGGCATAGCCCCAGGGTGGAAGGGGACAACTCTGGGGTCCCTAAGCCCTTCCCCCTTCACTCTGGCCAATGGTTTCATGCCTCTAGCTGCCGCCTGGGGCTTGTGAATCACTAAGGAGGATGGTAACATGACCGGTTTGCTCCACAGCAGATGTGAACTGCTTAGTCCAGCACTTCTCAATTGTCACAATGGGCTGTGGGGACACAAGCCCCGGAGAGCGTGTGACTGCTAGGAGTTTGCATGCTGAAGTTTGCAGATGTTTCTGCCTTGTTAAGATAACTGAGAACAGCCAGGGGAACGTCTCTGCAGGAGCAACCAGAGGCAGACAGCAGGCTCTGAGCAGAGCAGACGACAGAAACCAGCTAAGCTTGGCAGTGCACTGTGAGGGCAGGAGGGTGGAGACAGCTTTGGGGACTTGCGGAGACTTTCCCTCCCAGGGTCCTGGATGGGCTGATCCCAGAAGAGCTGTGGGAATGACTAGTCCACAACCACATGCTGGTGACAGGTGGTGAGAGGGCTGAGTGGAGGAAGAAAAAGAGGGAGGGTCTTGGTGAGGCTGCCACTAGCACCAGACACTACATGACCCTGGGATGAATAAGGATCCTGTATAAGATGAGGAGTAGGAAGCCCTCAGGCCAACGCCCTTCCAAAGACACTCAAAGACAGACCTGGGGCACCCCTACTCCATCTGACACTGTGATACAGCTGCCTGGGCAGGGTGCTCTAAGGCTCATCCTTGGCCCCCTCTGGAACAGTCCCATCAGTAGGATCGGGATCACCCAGCCCTTTACAGCTCTCAAGAGTTCCTTAAATGATCCTCGTGTATGATCAGCATGAAAACCAGTCTAACTGTGCTGGGAGTCCCCTCCCGCCGTGGGAACTCAGTGTGTTGATCCAGCTGGTGTGACAACTTCTAGTGCAAGGGAACTTTCTCTCTCATACTGCTCAACCCACTGCCCAGAGCCCTATAGTAATGGTTTCGCCCCTCTGGTCCTGATATCCAGAAATAAGTTCAAGCAACTTAATGTCCCTCTCACAGTGCAGGCTCTAGGGCAAAGATCGTCCACTGAATCCTGGGAACAACCCTCCGAGGGAAGTGCAACTCACAGCCTGCTCCTACTGATGAGAAAACAAGCCCTGTGAATTCAAGAGACAGTCATTTCACAGCAGCTATGACATGCTCACTGCAGTCAGGTCCCAGCTTCCAGAATATTCTCTGCATTACAGCAGCTTCACCCTGCTCAAGTGGTTCCTTCTGTTTGCCTGCTCTTCAGCCCTCAGTACGTGGCTTCTATCTCCAGGTGGCCTCTGAGTCTCAAAAGGCCACAGCAAACACAGCCACAACATGATGCTGCCCAGTAGATGAGGAAAGAGAAGGAGCAGTATGGGCTGGTCACTGGGCTGACAGCCCTGTGAATTTAGGGAGGACACACAATAGACTCCTAGCCCTCCTGGGGGGGAAGTGGGGAGACTGCGAGCTCTCCCACCTGCAAGAAAACTCTGATGAACACTCAAATTCAGAGTCAGACAAGCTGAGAGGTAGTAGGACACTGGGGAACACGTCACATGCAACTTCAGCAAAGCCACAGACAGCCAAAGGCAGGCAGGGACATATTATGATTTGGGTTTAAGTGTCCCCCAAAGGTCATGTCTTGATGGCTTGGTCATGATCATCAAAGGTGCTGTTGGAAGACTGAAGAACCTTTAGGAGAGGGGACATGGTAGAAGAAAGTTAGGTTGTTGGTGCCGCACTCCTGAAGGGCATACGGAGACACTGTGATCTTCCTCATCCCAGCTCTGCATCCCACAAGACAAACAGCTTGGCTCCACCATGGACTCCTGCCCTGAGATTATGTCTCACCAAGAAACAGGGCCAAACAACCGGATGGGAACCTCTGGAACCAGGAGCCAAAGACCACCCCAAACCGTTTCCTTCTTTAAGTTGATGTCTCGGGGACGGTGCCACCAGAAAGGACGGAGACTGGCATGGGTTCAGTAACCGCCTTTGGCAGCCAACGGTCCTCAGATTAAGCTGTATCATTATTACCTGGAGCTTGTTGTAACAGGGATGGAGGGCACATTCCAGGGCTTCATACTGTGGACCTGCTGGGGCCTGAGGATGTGCGTTTCTAATCAGCTCCCAGCTGGAGCCGATCTGCCGGCCCAGGCTCAGTAAGAAAGTCCTTAGAAGGAGAGTGGTGAGGCACTCAGCAGTGGTTCCTTCTGTGCTAGTGGGAGGAGAATGATTCTGGGAGGAGAGAGAGAGAGAGAGAGAGAGAGAGAGAGAGAGAGAGAGAGAGAGAGAGAGAGAGAGAGAGAGAGAGAAGAGAGAGAGAGAGGGAGGGAGGAGAGAGAGAGAGGAGAGAGAGAGAGAGAGGCAGGCTTGATATGTCAGTTATTAGGGATATAGTTTGTTGCTAACTAGATATGTGATTTTGTCACCATGCCTCTCCTTTAAGCCTCCATGTGTGCAATGGCTCTGGCTCTTCCTGATGATTCTTTGCAAGAAGAAAGGGCTCAAAGCCCGACCAGCCGTGCCTGGAGACCACCCTCACACTGGAATTGGCTTCTGACATTTTAAATTGTTTAGAGAGTGAAAAGAGGAAAGAACATGAGAATTTTCCCTATGAGCGAAGTTCCTGCTGGTTTTCCTATAGATAAAAACTGCATGTTCCAGCAGCACTTTAAAATAGCCACAGACCCAGGAGAGTTTGTGCACTGCTCAGAAGTAAGCAAGGTCAGGAGCTCTCAGCACTGATGTGTACCCCGGGGCGTGTCCGATGAGGCTGGCTTGTGGATCCAAGAAACAGAATGTCAATAAAATCAAACATGGTGCTCCTCCATGCCCGCTGCTGGATGCTCTCCATGAACCTGGGTGTGGAATCCATGTGCACCAGAGAGATGAATCAAGTCCCAAGCTTTAGGACCTGCTCACATGTGCAATAAGAATTGCAAAAGCTGGGGCTGGAGAGATAGCAGTCACTTGATCCCAATGCTGCCATGTGTCAAATAACTTATCCTCACCTTCCTCTATTTTATATTTTTAATTTTATTTATTTATTATGTATATGAATGTACTGTCTGCATTTAGGTTGGTGCACCCATGTTGTGCAACATTGCAGAGGTCAGAAGAGGGTGTCAGATTCCCCAGGAACTGTACTTAAAGATGGTTCTCAGCTTCCATGTGGATGCTGATGATCAAACCCAGGTCCTCTGCAAGAGCAGTTGGCGCTCTTAACCACTAGGCCATTTCTCCAGCCCACCTTCCTCTATTTTTTTGAAACAGGGTCTCCTTGTAGCCCCAACTGGCCTAGAACTTGCTATGTAGACAAGGCTAACCTCGATTTCACAGAGATCTGCCTGCCTTTGCCTCCCGAGTGTTAGAACTGAAAGCCTGTGCCACCATTACGTGTAAAGAAGACATGACCCTACAGTTGGCAAAGAGGGAACCCAGATTCACACTCATGTCATCTCTCTACCACCCCATGGTCCCATCCTCCCTGGATGGTGGTCTGCAAGGGTCATTCTTCACCAAAGCCCCGGCTCACTGGGTTACAGTACAGAGCAGGGCCAAGCAGGTGGCTGTGCCTCCCCAGCACAGACACAAGCCTCCCTACTTCTGTCTACAGCCACTTTTCCAGTCCCAGCTTATGAAGACGCATGGGTTTGATTAGGCAAAGCCTGAGCCCTAATTCATCATCATCCACATACCTTTCAGAAAGCCCCATGTGTTCTAAGAAGAGCAAACTTGGTGTCAGGCAGTATTGTTCTGATTAGAAACAACAGGCAAGGCTTAGAATCGATCCAGGCGTTGGAGTCTGGTTCCTTTAAGAAGCTTCCCAGGCAGGGACTCAGAGGACAGGATTACCAGGCTGTAATGATGATGGATGACCTAGCCTTTAGCACTAGGCTTGGGGGCGGGGTTGGATCAGGGTCTTAAGGTTTAGTGAAGTACTGTCTGCAGAGCTCTTTCCCACTTCTGTCTAGTATCTGGGGTAAGGGAGGTAGTCCTCAAAGAGTGGAAAGGGCGGCTTTGCACTCTCAATGGATCGCTCCCAGTCAACAGCCACCTGTCTATCTGCAGCCAGGAGGATGCTGGACAGACACCAAAGTGCGTATGGGTTGGGTCTTCATCAAGGGTGACAAGGCAACAGAGCCCACCAGGGGAAGCGGTTTATCTCCAATGTATGCAAAGACTCACCTTGGACCCTTGCTCAAGTGTGCAACCTGCTCGAGGGTGGGGCGAGCCTGCTCTGCACTTGGCTAGCCCAGCCTTCTCAGGAACAGAGAGCATGAATCGACTCTTTCTGATCCTCAGTTCCTTTAATTGTTAAAAGTTCTCTGTGGCAGGTTGTACCAGTAGCCCATTATTCAGTTGAGACCATCACACATCAGAAGTGACTCTGCTTACAAATGCTTCTGACAGGATTCAAGCCCAGGTCACCCCTTCTGACACTCATGTTCTCCAGCCCCATCCTGGATTCCGTAGGTTAGACCAGGGCTGCCTGCTGCAAGGACCCGCAGAAGGATCAGGGCTTTCCTGTGGCCCCATTTGCTCCACTATTACAGCATGGATTCTCCTGCGCTTCCTTCTTTCATTAGACTACCAAGTTCCTAAGCCAACCCCTGCACAAGACTGGCCTCTACTGATGTTTAGTATGCCCCTGGGAGAGTTGCTCAACCCTTCTTTTATTTAGTTTTTATTTTATGTGTATGAGTATGTATGTGATGTTTTTGGAGGCAACTGCAGTTATGGACAGACAGTTGTTAGCTGCCATGTGGGTGTTGAGGACAGAACTCTGGTCTTCTGTAAGAGCAGCAAGTGCTCTTGCCTGCTGAACCATCTCTCCAGCCCCTGCTTACCCTTTTTTATTGGACTACACATATTATGGCTATCCAGAGATATAGACTCCTTAGGGTGGATGATAGATAGACAGACAGACAGATAGGTAGATATAGATTATATGTAGATTGAACAATATATATTTAAAAACTGGCTCACAGGGCTGGAGAGATGGGTCAGCAGTTAAGAGCACCAACTGCTCTTGCAGAGGACCCGGGTTCGATTCCCAGCACCCTCATGGCAGCTAAGAACTATCTTTAACTCCAGTTCCAGGGGAATCCTGGTTCTTACCTCCACAGCATTACACAACACAGGCACACCAACCGACATGCAGACAGTGCATTCATACACATAAAAAACAAAACTGGCTCACATGGTTGTGGGGGTTAATAAAGTCTCATGACATACCATGGACAAGCTGGAGAACCGATGAAGTAAGTAATCAAGATAAAAATAAATCCAAAGGTCTTGGAGCCAGGGAAGTTGATAACATCTTTTTGATCCAGAGAGGAAGGCCAAGGAGCCTAGGAGCTATGACTGTAAGTTCCATAGCTCAAAGGTAGAGACCTAGAATTCTGACAGTCAACAGCAGGACAGGGTGGTCTGAGCAGGAGGCCAAAGTCGTTCTGTTCTTTGTCACTTTGTTCCTTCTGCGCCCCCAGCCCATTCACTATTGCTCGGAAACATTGGGGCAGATCTCACACACCCATTACCAACTCATGTTAATCTCTGGAAAGTCCCTAGGGAATAACATGAAAATGATGCTTTCAGCCATGAAAACATAGCTTCATCCAGTTGCTAAAATGAACCGTCACCTTGACCTTCAGGGGACGACAGCCACAAGAGGTAATGTTTACATGTCTCTCAGCAATTGAAAGGAAACTAGGAGCTTCTCCAAGTGTGAAGGAAGTCCTTCCTGAGCTCACAGGTCCAGCCTCATTTAATACTTGGAGCCTGGTGTCAATCATAAAAATATCCTGAAGGTGAAATCTTTGAAAACACAATTAAGTTGTAGGAAATTCTAGGCCATGCTGACATTTAGTGAGTGTTCTAGTTTGTCTTCCATTGCTGTGACAAAACGCTCTGACCAACACCAACTTGGGGAGGAAAGGGTTTATTCAGCTTACATCACCTGGGTCACAGTTCATCACTTAAGGAACCCAAGGCAGGAACTCAGGGCAGGAACCTGGAGGCAGTAGCTGAAGCACAGGCCATGGAGGAATGCTGTTCACTGGTTTGCTCCCCTGGCTCATGCCCAGCTTGCCTTCTTATACTGTACACAACAGCCTGCCCAGGGTGGCACCACTCATTGTGGGCTGGGCCCTCCCACACTGCTTGACCATCAAGACAATACTCCACAGATGTGGCCACAGGCCAGTCCAATGGAGTCAATTCCCTAGTTGAGGCTCCCTCAACCCAGGTGTGTCAAGTTGACACTAAAGCTGTCCAACACAATTGACCCCTTGTCAACTTGACACAAAACACATCACTATTAAACCAACACCTTTCCAGTTCTTATGCCCAAAGTATGATGTTAACATTAATCACAACCTAAGATAGTACAACCTTAAAAGCCCCATAGTCCTTAAAATGTCCAAACACTTAAAAGTTCACAGTCTGTTAAAAGTCTCTTAATTTTGGGCTGCTGTAAAATCAAAAACAAGTACTGTCTTATTTCAAAGGGAAGAATCAGGCACACTCAAACAAAACCTAAGTCCAGCAAAATAGCTCAAGACTGGACACCTGGGATTCACTCACGATCTTCTGGGCACCAAAGGGTTTCGGCAACTCCCCTTCTCTGACTCTGCCGTCTGTGGCACACACAGCTCATCTCAAAGGCCCATGCCAACTCCATTTCACACCTGCCACTGCTCTTGGTGGTCGTCCCATGGTCCCTGCATCTCCAAAAAGCTGGGGTCGCCACTGAAACTGAGGTTGCTTCTGACCTCTTCTGATGCAAAACCTCAGCTTCTCTTCCCGACCCCTGGAATCCTGGGGTCTTCACTGCAACCAAGGCCACACTCTGACCAGTGGCCTTTCCTGGCCTCTCATAGTGCCAGGCCTCTGCTGCTCTCTGTGACCCCTTCATGCTTTCAACACTGGAACCATATAGGAGACTCTTACACATTACCAAGTCCTGCTTCTGGCTTGACATGGAAGCTCGGGCCCCTTATGGAACACAGCTTCTGTGTGCTGACCCTGAAGAAATTTTTCCCAGAAGATTTCACCACAGTGATGCTGGTCTCTTGTTACTTACAGCTGATTTTTCAGCCTCAACTGACCAGAACCCAAAGATTAAATAGTCCCTATGATCTCTGCTTCCCTTTGAAACTAGAAACTTCACAAACCAGGCCTCCATCTTCTACAACTCTTTCAGCAAAACCCAAGTTCCACAGCCATGGTCTTTAGGCATTCAATGATTTTTCTAGCCCAAAGTTCCAAACTCTTCCACAATCCTTCCCCAAAACATCAAGGTCAAGTCTGTCATAACAATACCCCACTCCTAGTATCAAATAAAAGTAGGAGAGAGTCTATCCTGAACTTGCAGCCAAACTAAGCAATTTCATTCACATGGTGCTGGCTTTAGAGGCATGAAGTTTGCAAGAGTCAAGGGGTTATCAGTTCTTCCTCTGCGGTTTCAGAGAGCCACAGAGGCCAGGCAGAGTGCAGCAGGGGCGTCCTTGAATAAAGAAGGCCCTGATAGGCCATTGCGTGAAGTTGTGAATGTGAAGCCTGGTTGGAAGCGGAGACCCCAAGAAGACATTTGAGATGCCAGACCTGTGAGATATTTGCCAAGGAAAGCTGCATACAGGGAGTGGTACCAGCCTAAGGAAGAGATTCATGTTGCACTCAATCCTGGAAGAGCTGAGCCATCTAAGCCCTTTGGAAATAAATTCCCAGAAGTCGCACATGGAGCTACTGGACTTAGTGTTTGTCCTGCTGGTTTTCGGTTTTGTTTTGGTCCAGTATTTCCTCACTATGCCTCTGTTCTTCCCTTTTGGAATGGGAATGTGTATTTGTTTCCACTGTATGTTGGGAGTATGTAATTTGCCTTTTGATTTTACAGGAGTTTACACCTAAGAGATTGACCTGTGTCTCAGAAGAGATTTTGGACTATAGACTTTTGAATAGAATTGAGACCGGTAAAGACTATGGGGACTTTTAAGGTTGGACTAAATGCATTTTGCATTTTATATGGTCAGGAGCCTATGGGAGCTAGGGAGTGGAATGTGGTGGTTTGAATGAGAGTGTCCCCCCCATAGGCTTTTTAAGTGTTCAGATATTTTGTCCCCAGTTGGTGGCACTGTTCTTGGAGGTCTTAGAAGGTGTGGCCGTGCTGGAGGAAGTATGTCATTGGGGGCGGGCTTAGTGAGTTTAACAAGCCTTGCTGTCTCCAGGCTCTCTCTCTTAACTTCCTGTGCTCATTGCGAGATGTGACCCTTGGCTTTCTGCTCCAGCCCCAGCCACCATGCCTCCCACCACAATGGACTCTCTTTACCTGGAATCATCAATAGTAAGCCCAAATAAACTCTTCTTTTTATAAGTTCCCTTGCTCATGGTGGTTTATCACAGCAACAGGAAAGTAACTAATACAGTTAGGATGCTGTGGATAAATTCGGGAGAAGGCTTTCTAAATCACTTGTCTAAGATGGATTCTGTGTTCTTGGAGGGCTAGACTCACATGAGATTGATTTAGTGATATCCTGATATAATTCATCCTCATGGAATCCATGGTTCAACATCATGCAGTGCACGCTGGAGTGCTATGCCCTGCACCTGTCTCTGGGAGGCTGGCTCTAAGGTGTCTGGACAGCAGGAGAAGTCTGTATATGCTCTTTAACTTTTATGTTTAGTATGTGAACATGATAAACATAATCATCTTCAATTAGCAAATGTGGAACATTAAGCTCAGAGAGGTCAAGGGACCTACCAAAGGTCCTGCAGCTGGGCATGGTTGGAGCTGGGATGCTGAAATGATCCATGAAATCTTAGGATATATGACTTCGAGGGAGCTGCCTCCAAGTAGTGTTAATTATTATGGTTGAAAAATTATTATAAAACTGTAGTAAGTGGTTATTTCCACAGTGGAACAGGCCGTGAAGAAAGCACACTCATGAAAGCACAGCACAAGGACACATGGCAGGGTACACTTCCAAATAAGAAATGGCCATTATTCAAGTGCAACATGTCATTACATAGAGAGTTGACACAACCTCTCAGGTGCCAGTCCCAGATCTTTGTGTCACCACATCATCCCAATTCATGAGCGTAGACAGAGTGGTCCTGTGACCCTCACTTATGCCTCTGGAACATGCTGGCTGGAAATGTTAGCTCACGAACACCTAAGCCAGATCAGACACACTCACACAAAACCACGAGTGTTTCTTGTAGAGTGATTGATAAATGATCATTCATTGCCATAGATTGGACCACATATAGAATTCGAAAACAATCAAATAGTTTAATTCTCCTAGAATACATGTCAACTTGTTAAGGGACTCAGCTATAGAAACCCATCTCTTAGAAAAACTAGTATCTGAGATGAGAATTGGCAATCAAAAAGGCTTCATTTGATGGCCAAAGGTGGAAGAGAGAAAGTCTGCTCACAAGTCAGCTTCTCTACTGCAGCTAATGAAAGGGTCACAGTTACAGGGCAGGAATGATGAGGGAGGAAGGTGGATGGGAAGAGGAAGGGACCAGGTGGAGGTCTTCCAGGAACCTGGGTGGCATAGTGGCTGGTGTCTTTAGCTTTGAAGTGGAAGAAGAGAAGTTAAGCAAGTTTAGGTCATTAACTCTGTTATAGTTAGGGACAAAACATTTTTAAGTGATCAACATATCTACAAGCAAAACTGAGTACAGCGTGACCCACAGGTTAAGGTGGCAAAAGGGACAGACACAATGTGACAGCAGAGACGCCAAGTCTTCGATCCCATTCTGTCTGCCCATCTGACATCGGCAGGCCCAAGCCAAGAGTCCATGTTTTTGCCCAAAATGCTAATCAAACTCCTGGAAAATAACAGCAACTGTTGTCTTAAGCAGCATGGCAGAGATGCTACCTACAGTTAGTGGGACACGCACCAAGCATTTCCCATCTGTGTCGCCTCTGCACCAGTGACTTTTACTTTAACCAGTAAAGTTAGAGGGCTTGTTTAAAAAGGTTTCCTCAGGCTTCCTGTGCTCATTGCAAGATGTGAACCTCGGCTTTCTGCTCCAGCTCCAGCCACCATGCCTCCTACCACAATGGACTCTAATTCCCTGGAACTGTCAATCAGAGCTGCAGAGGCCAGAGTGCAGCAGGGGCGTCCCTGAATAAAGAAGGCCCTGATAGGCCATTGCGTGAAGCTATGAATGTGAAGCCTGGTTGGCAGTGGAGACCCCAAGAAGACATTTGAGATGCCAGAGCTGTGAAATATTTGCCAAGGAGAGCTGCATACAGGGAGTGGTACGAGCCTAAGAGAGAGATGTATGTTGCAAGCAAAGCTGGAAGAGCTGAGTCATCTAAGCCCTTTGGAAGTAAAGTCCCAGAAGTCGTACATGGAGCTACTGGACTTGGTGTTTGCCCTGCTGGTTTTCAGTCTTGTTTTGGTCCAGTATTTCCTCACTATGCCTCTATTCCTCCCTTTTGGAATGGGAATGTGTATTCAGTTCCACTGTATGTTGGGAGTATGTAATTTGCCTTTTGATTTTACAGGAGCTTACAGTTAAGAGATTGACCTGTGTCTCAGAAGAAATTTTGGACTGTAGACTTTTGAATAAAATTGAAACTGGTAAAGATTATGGGGACTTTTAAGGTTGGACTAAATGCATTTTGCATTTTATATGGTGAGGAGCCTATGGGGGCCAGGGAGTGGAATGTGGTGGTTTGAATGAGAGTGTCCCCCATAGGCTTTAAGTATTCAGACATTTTGTCTCCAGTTGGTGGCACTGTTCTTGGAGGTCTTAGAAGGTGTGGCCGTGCTAGAGGAAGTAAGTCATTGGGGGCAGGCTTAGTGAGTTTAACAAGCCCTGTGGTCTCCAGTCCCTCTCTCTCTCTGCTTCCTGTGCTCATTGCAAGAGGTGAAACTTGGCTTGCTGCTCCAGCTCCAGCCACCATCCTTCCTGCCACAATGGACTCTAATTCCCTGGAACCGTCAATAGTAAGCTCAAATAAACTCTTCCTTTTATAAGTAAAAAAATTAATAATAAAAAATTAAAAATTAAAAAAAAATAAAAAGCTTTCCTCAGTAGCAAAGAGATGCTGATCTGCCCCAAGCCAGAGTACAACCTAAACTAACATCATTTTACTGGTCACACACATAAGTGCTTGGCTCTATGCACATCTATATCTGAGTTTGTGCTTTAAGCTACTCAGTACTTGGTACAGGAAGAGGTACTTAAGATACTACCTTAAAATATCTTATTTATCTTGAAATATTGCAGTAGCTCCCCTTTCACAAGTTTTCTTTTATAGTCTCAGTGACCTGTGGTTAGTACTTGTGATTTGGCTTGAATGGATCTGGGATGAACTTAAGCTTTTTTTGGGGGGGGGTCCCTACTTTCTTTTCTCCCTGTTGAGTCCTGCCGTCTGATCCCCGGGTCTTTTGGCTCTTTGAGTATAGCCCCCTTTGACAACCCTTCTCTCTGCCCTACTTCCCCCAGAAGTTCATTTTCTATCCCTGTGATCTGTGTCCTGCTCTCTTCCCTCCAGGTATCCATCGTGGACAGTGGTGTCAGGGGCACTATTGCTGTGGGGCTGGTCCCTCAGTACTACAGCTTGGATCACCAGCCTGGCTGGTTGCCTGACTCTGTGGCCTACCATGCTGATGATGGCAAGTGAGTGGTCCTTTCCTGTGGAGTTGAAGCCAGGACATGAAGGATAAGTTATCATCTGAAGCTGGAAGACCCACCCTAAATGTGGGCATTACCTTCTGATGGCAGCCCACATAAAAGGCCATGACAGAAGGGAGCACTTGTTTCTGGCTGCTTGCTTTCTCTCTCAATGGTGACTTCCTCTTGCTGCTGTGACAATTTCTTGGATTATGATGTAGACTGAAGACTAGCAGATCTTTTGGAATCCATCAGGCCTCCAGCATCAGATTGGGACTACTGAGACAGCCAACCTTGTGGACTGAGCAACTACAGGATTCTCAGCCTCTCATGTGGTGCAGCCAGTTTCAGACTATTTGGACTCTTGTGAGCCAATCTAATAAATCCATATATATATTCATTCATTCATTCATTCACTCATTCTACCTATTCGATTTCTCTAGAGAACCCCGACTAGCACAGTACTGACTTGAAAGCATTAAATTAAAAAGTTTCAGAAATAAACAGCACAATAACTTTAAAATTGTGCATTGTTCAGAGTAGTTTGATGATATATTCCAATAAATATCCCCCTCTACCACTTTTCCCCAGGATGTCAATGTCCCCTTTGATGTGTGTCCTTTGCACAGGCCACCTGCTCATTGGTCACAGACATCCTGATCACCTGTCATAGTTCCATAGTGGTGCTGCTTGAGCACATTTTAGTTAGCGATGGCCTCAAAGTGCAGTATTGGTGATTCTAACAATTCCCTCATAGTACATCTGTGTAATTATTTTATCACTAGGTGATTATCTTTTATGGTGACTAATTCACAAGGAAAACTTCACCATAGTTATATATGTGTATGAATAAACATGCTACAGCCCTGCATCATTTCCCAGCAGGGATCGAGCTGAGAAGTAAGTACACTGTTAAAGGGATATTATCATGGTGTGACTGTCAGAGTGTATTTACACAAGCTATAGTGGCTACAGCATCATTAGATGACACAATCATATGCACCACCATTGTATGTGTGGGCCATCCTTAGCCAAAACATCATTATAAATGCAGGACTATGTGTACAGGGCCAGCTGGTATCTACTATTTCAGGCACTCTTCCGGGCTCTTGAAATATTTCGCCATCTGTGGTGGGTTCTACTACACTGTTGCAGATGAGGTTTTCTGATGTTTGGGCTAGAGGAGACAGAGCTAACAGGCAGATATGTATCCATGAATGGTATGGCCCCTTGGACTGGCCTCGCTGATCCTTGCTGATGTTCTACTCACACTGGGCTTTCCCAAACACTGAGATCTTGCAGCTCGTTTTCTTTCTTGGATTCTTCCCTTGTCTAATGCTCTTTCTTTCTTTCTTTCTTTCTTTCTTTCTTTCTTTCTTTCTTTCTTTCTTTCTTTTTTTTTTGTCTTTTTTGAGACAGGGTCTCCCTGTAGCCCCAGCTGTCCTGGAACTCACCCTGTAGATCAGGCTGGCCTTGAACTCACAAAGATCCACCTGCCTCTGCCTTCTGAGTGCTATGATTAAAGGCATGCACCCGGCATTCTAATGTTCTTTCTCACAGACTTTCCAGCTATTCTCCTGTTTGGATTTCTCTGTGGAAACTTCACTCTCTCACCTGAACTCAAAATAGAGTCCCGGAGCCCTTCTCTGGCATACAATGTCTGGCGTCCATTGTGGAATATCTCATCTCCTCCTTGACTTCAGGGTTTCTGAAAGACCAGGACTTTGTCTTTTGGGTCACTTAGTCCCCATGTCCCAGAACAATGTGGTTGAGTATTATATGAATGATGGCCCCTTACCCAGATACAAACACTCAGTTCCACCATTTCTGTCAATATTTAAGAAGATCTTCACAAAGATCTTGGTATAGTTTTAAAAAGTTAAAAATATGGTTGCCAACAGGTTAATGCAGACCTGTGAATAACGTTTCAAAGCAAACAATGGAAGTCTAGGACAATCATATTACACAAGTGCACAGCTTGTAGCAAACTGGAAATAGCCTGGCCTTTGTTTAACATCAGAAGGACCCAGGTGTGTGTCCAAGAAGTAGGAACCTCAGGAGCCATCTTAGAAGTCAGTTCACTGCAGGAAGGAAGGATAAGACTCCCTGTTAATTCCAAGAAAGATGACCATATTTTGCCCCAATAACTCCTGGACTATACTAAATGTTTGAGAATTTTAGAATTTTAGGTTGGAAGAAACTTATATTCGTTCTAGTATTTTTTAAACATTAAAATTTATTTTGATTAAGAAAAATTTATTGCTGAGCATTGTGGCACACACCTTTAATCCCAGCACTTGGGAGGCAGTGGCAGGCAGATCTCTGTGAGTTCAAGGCCAGCCTGGTCTACAAAGCAAGCTCCAGGCCAGCTGGGACTAAAGAGCAACCCTGTCTCAAAACTACCAAAAAAAGAGAAAAATTTATTTTATGTGTATTAGTGGTTTTTTCTCTACATGTGCATAACTTCCTCACAGTGCGTGCAGTGCTCATGGGGCCAGTGGGTCCCCTGGAATTGGAATTAGCTGTCAAGTGGGTGCTGAGAATCCAACCTGCATCCTGTGCCAAAGCAGTCAATGCTCTTAAACATTGAGTCATCTTCCCAGCCCCTGGCCTAGTATTTTTGAGTGTGCTATACACCTCATTTCCAGAATCTAGAAAGTAAAGCAAGCTTCCAGAGTTCTGATCACACTATCCCTTTGACATCCCATGCCTCCTGCCCAGATGTAACTATCACTGTCTGTGTAGATGGTTTGGGTTGGAGGAACATCAGGTGCTGTGCTGGATAGCTTTAGTGTCAACTTGACACACCTGGGTTGAGGGAACCTCAATTGGGGAATTGGCTCCATTGGACTGGCCTGTGGCCACATCTATGGAGTATTGTCTTGATTGTTGAGCAATGTGGGAGGACCCAGCCCACTATGGGTGGTGCCACCCTGGGCAGGTTGTTGTGTATTGTATAAGAGGGCAGGCTGGACATGGGCCAGGGGAGCAAGCCAGTAAACAGCATTCCTCCATGGCCTGTGCTTCAGCTCCTGCCTCCAGGTTCCTGCCCTGAGTTCCTGCCTTGGGCTCCCTAAGTGATGAACTGTGACCCAGGAGATGTGAGCTGAATAAACCCTTTCCTCCCCAAGTTGGTGTTTTGTCACAGCAATGTAAGACAAACTAGAACAGGTGCCTTTATCAGCACTTTTTATAGCTCATTTATGTCTTAGTAAGTCTGTACTTGATGTTCCTCTAAGCTTATATATCTCACTGCCATACATCATTTTCCATTTTGGACAAAATTGTATGAGTACTTATCATATGAATGAGCTATTTAGCGTATTTGTCTAAAATGGAAAGTTGAGGTAAGAGGCCCTGGCTTCTGGAGCTCTCATGTGTATCTCTCATGTGTATCTCTCATGTGTATCTTTCATGTGTATCTCTCATGTGTATCTCTCATGTGTACCTCTCATGTATATCTCATGTGTATCTCTCATGTGTATCTCTCATGTGTATCTCTCATGTGTTTCTCTCATGTATATCTCATGTGTATCTCTCATGTGTATCTCATGTGTATCTCTCATGTATATCTCTCATGTATATCTCATGTATATCTCTCCTGTGTATCTCTCATGTGTATCTCATATGTATATCTCATGTATATTTCTCATGTATATCTCATGTATATCTCTCTGTATACCTCTCATGTGTATCTCATGTATATGTCATGTGTATCTCTCATGTATATCTCTCGTTTATAGTTCATGTATATTTCTCATGCATATCTGTCATGTATATCTGTCATGTATATCTCTCATGTATATCTCTCTTGGGGATCTGGGGAGAATCACTGTGGATGTGAGCAATGGCTTTGTAGGAATGAGGAGGGGTCAAAGCCCCTGCTAATCTCTTGCTCTTTTGGATCCATCTCACCAGAAGCATGCAGGACACTGTTCTTGACAAGTAAGGAGAAGGTGGTCATTTCAAAGAACAAAGGAAACCTAGTTGAATCTTCATGGTGTGGAGACTCCATCGTAGACCCAGGTCCTATTTCTCTACTTGAGTCTTCATGGTCTGTAGACGCTGTCATAGACTCAGGTCCTATTTCCCTACTTGAATTTTCATGGTGTGGAGACTCCATTGCAGACCCAGGTCCTATTTCTCTACTTGAGTCTTCATGGTCTGTAGATACCATGGCAGACCCAGATCCTATTTCCTCTGTTATGTTGCTGCCTTCCTCAAGGCCTCTCTGCAGAAACATCGCCAGGAGCACAGCACCAGTTCTCCTGAACTCTGCCCTTTCCTTTCTTTGGTAAAAAAGAAGGAATATATATATATATATATATGTATATATATATATATATTCATGTATATAATATATTATATATAATTTAAATACATATATGTGTTCCAATATCTATCTTCAATGAATACATTTTCAATTTTTTATTTTTATATATTCTTTGAAAAAGCTACATATGTATACAATGTACCTTGTGCATATCATTTTTCATTCCCACCTCTAACTTCTCCCAACTGCCCCTATGACATCTCCCTCCCAACTTCATATCCTCTCTCATTATTTAATTAATTCATTTAATCCATACAGAATGGGCGTGGAGCTATTCATTGGAGGATAGGGAACCTGTCCATGGTCACACTGTTAAAGAATGACCTTTCCTCTCCCCACCCGGGGCATCAGCCATCAATTGCCAATAGTTCCTTAGCTAGGGGTGGGTCATTGGGAACCTCTCTGTACTGGAATTTTTAACTGACTTGATCTTGTGCAGATCTTGTGTAGATAGCCATAGCTATGGTGAGCTTATGTGTGCAACAGCTATGTCCTGTCTAGAAGACAGCCTTTCACAGCACACTTCCCCATGCTCTGGTTCTAACATTCGTTCTATACCCTCTTCCTGATGTTCCCTGTGCCGTAAGTGTGGGGGTTGATACAGATCTCCCATCTACAGCTGTGCACTCACAGTCACTTACTCTCAGCACTTTGTTTTTGTTTTGTTTTGGATTTTTTTTTTTGTCTTTTTTTGAGACAGAGTCTCCCTTTAGTCCCAACTGGCCTGGGCTTGCTATGTAGAACAGGCTTGTCTTGAACTCACAGAGATTTATTTGCCTACCTCTGCCTCCAGAGTGCCGGGATTAAAGGCATGTACACCACATCCAGCAGTCTGAGCACTTTGAACAGTAAATGCATCTCTGCTTTAACCACCGCCCTCTGCAACACGAAGCTTCTTTGACCAAGTTTGGAACAGTGCAGATCTATAGATAGAAACATAAGTATTTAGAAGGCAGTTTGGCAATATGACCACTTAGGCAGATAACATCAATGGGCTCTCCCCTAGGGCCCATGACTTCTTCTTCTTTTTTTTTTTTGTATGTGTATGAATGTACTGTCTGCATGTAGGTCCGTGCACCCATGTCGTGCAATGCCGCAGAGGTTAGAAGAGGGTCTCGGATTCCCCTGGAACTGGAGTTCTCCTGGAATTGGAGTTACAGATGGTTTTCAGCCGCCATGTGGGTCCTGGGGATCGAACCCGGGTCCTCAGCCATGGGTTTTGACCACATTTATGGTACCAGGCACGAAATCTCTCCTGTAGAGAAGACCCCCAAAGCCAGTTAAAAGAGCATTTATTTATCCCATAAACAGTCTTACCACTATCCCCCCTGTGGGAATGTCTTTCCTTGCAAGTCAGTGCTACAGCACGCAGTGTCCAGCACTAGGTAAGACCACCAATGTCTCTTCTCTCCCAGCAGCCTGGATGAAAGCAAGCCAGCAGGGAATGTGTCCTGGCCATCTCAAGACTGATTTCCCTTTGTCTTTCAACCAAAGTGTGTGATGTCTTCAGAAATACAGTCTGACCATCTAGCTACCATGGGGGAGCCAAGAGCAAGGACTTGTGTTGTGGGTTTTGGGGGCCTCTTTGACATATAAATAAACTTGTAGGGAGGTAACCAGTGCCTAGCACTGAGATCTCCATTTGATAACCAATGTGCTCTCTCTCTCTCTCTGTCTCTCTCTCTCTGTCTCTCTCTCTCTGTCTCTCTCTCTCTGTCTCTCTCTCTCTGTCTCTCTCTCTCTGTCTCTCTCTCTCTGTCTCTCTCTCTCTGTCTCTCTCTCTCTGTCTCTCTCTCTCTGTCTCTCTCTCTCTGTCTTGGAGGGTGTTAGAGTCTTGTGCAAACACTTGGGAAGGTCTCTCAGGGCAGCCTGATGCCAAATTCAAAAGCAGAAGTTTCTTCTCATAAGACTCCTGTGGGAAATTCTTTGCCACCATTTCTTCATTCTTCAGTGCTGTCCATTTGCTGAGTTTTGTGCAACTTTTGACTATCTCTTCACTAAGGTCACTAAGGTCCACATGCCCTCCACCCAAGCATGCTGAGGGCTCTCTCCCAAGACCTCTGCATTTGTTCTTCCAGAAATTGACCTTAGCACTGAGCTGACCCTGTGGAGTCCTGCTTACTTATATTAGCAATGGTTTCAGTACATTGTCATTAAACTGACTGTGGGGAGGGGAGGGAGACACCCATCAAATCCTGGCTGACAATGGTGTCGTGAAAACGATAGGTCAGCAGAAACGCCCCAAACACTTGGGAATTTATTTATTAAATTTTTCTTTTGTTTAACTCTGGTTTGAATTTCCAAACTCACTTTTCAATTTCAATCTCAATGTTAGTTGCAACATACAGGATGTTAGTAAGTAAGGGAAAAAAGTCAATATTCAATCAGAGTTTTGTGGGTACACAGACCTTATTCTAAAAAATGACAAGGACGTAAATGGAAAAAGAAACAACAAAGCAGGATAGGATTTTTGGGTTACATATTGGGCAAATGTATTAATAACGAATAGAGAAAATTCTTAGTATTGGTTCATTGTTCTAGTCGGAAATATCAGATATGTGACTTTTAACACAATTTATAATTTTCAAGTTGAACCAACCAAAAGTGCTGGATATATAAGTTAAAATATCTTAATACTGAAAATTTCATATAATACAAATTAATGTACATGAATTTGTGTGATTCTTTGATTAATGTCTATTTCTTCTGGTGATCTGAAAATCCAGGTGGATAAGAATGCATCTGTGTTTGTGTTACTAAAACTAGCAGGGTGTCCTTTAGTAGTTAAGGCTTATAAAATACATCATGGTAGGGGTACAGAAGGGCCAGAAGGGGACTCGCAGGTCACAAGGGCTCTGAGTAGAGGTTGACTCTCCTCTGAGGTCAGGACCAAATGTGGTGATACTATGCAAATCAATGTCAGGCAGAAGAAGTTCTTGGGTATCAGTGTTTCAGAGAAAGATGGGGGACGTGCAGGTACTACAAGGTGCCCTTTATGGGAAGGAGCTTGGGTGTGAGCATGGACGAAAGGTTAGGAGGTGCTCTGGAGGTCTGTCTATGGGACTGAGCTTAGAAGGAAGGGTTACAGCCTGGGCATGGTGGTGCATGCCTTTAATCCTAGCACTTGGGAGGCAGAGGCAGGCAGATCTTTGTGAGTTCAAGGCCAGCCTGGTCTACAGAGTGAGTTCCAGGACAGCTGGGGCTACAGGGAGACCCTGTCTCGGAAAGACCAAAAAAACCCAAAAAAACAGAGGAACAAAAAGAAGGAAGGGTTAGGCAGTAGGAGTGTGGTCATAATGAGCCTTTACCCAGTCCCACACAGGTCTCTGAAGGTGAACAGCCCTTCATGGCTCTTCTGAGGTGGAATAAGGAGGTGTGCCTTTGTGCTTCTATTATTGACTTGCTATTGGGTATGAAGTGGCCAAGGAGGTGATATGACATCAGATAAGTGTGTCTCTTCAACCAGCAACTCCACAGGACCAGCAGCTTACAGCATGCTGGTCCCCCATGCACCTGGGGGACACGGTCTTTAAACTTGAAGGGTCATGTTGTTGGTAGCAAAAGCATCCCCCACAGGCACTTAAAGACCAAAGGGTCATGGGTAAAGAAGGGGCCCTGTAGCCCACCATGTGAGTGCTGGGGTGGTGAGGAGCCTGCTCTAAGCAACCCAGGAATGCAGCTAGCTCCTTAGAGACCTGGAAAACCACAGGATCTTGGGATTGAGGAAGAGATCCCAGGACCTCACTTATCTCTGAAAGAAGGAACATTTGTTTAGAGGGGAGAAGAGTAAGATAAGATTCTGACAATTTATCAGGACAACTTCACTTAATACTGGGGAAATACCCTATAAAACATGACCATACCACGGTTCAATACTCAATTTTCATTATGAAAACTACATATCTGTTTTTGAAGGTTTCAAAGATCAGAAATGTAGAAAAATATGTAGAATCCGTCTAATCAGAAATAACCATTAGCACTAGGGAATATTTTCTTATTCACTTTTATTCTCCACTGATGTCTTCACTGAGTCATAGTTATAACACAATATTAATTCTATATCTTGGGAGCACACTTTGGCATCAGAAACTATTGATATTGGATGCATGTTATTTCACTAAGTGAATATGTCATAATTTCCCTAACCAAACAATTGGATTATTTTTGTATTATTCTTAGTATAAACAATGATGTCAAAATTTTGTGTGTAAATGTCTACAGATGCACCATTAATTACTTTATTAGGAAAAAATTCAGATGCAGACTAGCTGGCTCTAAATAGTGGAACATTTTTACTCACTGGAAGTTTCACTGAAGGCCGGGTTTCTTGCCCAGCTGCATGTGGGGTACTTTGTTATGGCAACCCTGGCAGACTAATTCAGGGTGTTTGAAAGTGCTCTAAGAAAAATGTTGAGTTTGCAGACATTCGGAAGCACTGGCCTGCTGTTAAGGATTCTGCAGGAGGCCCAGGCTCAGCACTCAGTGCTGAGGTGGGAGTGGCAGAAGTTCCTGTTGCCTCTCTGTGGGGTGCTTTTTTCTGTTTCTAGGTCACACTTAAAGAGGCGATTCCAACTCAAGGGATTCTGGCTTCATTGGGAAGCTCCTGTCAATCTTTCTCCCCACCTGTGGTCTATCCCATAACAACGTAGAGTTCAGGCTCCCCAGGGCACAAGAGGCATCTCCAAGGACAGGCCGCCCTGGGCATTGCCTCATCTCTCCGCTTCTGTTTACACTCAGGTCTACAGTGTCTGAGGACTCTTCCAGTTTTTTTCCCAAGCTTGATCAATTCATTAAAAACATTCCAGGGGGGTTGAGACATGGCTCACTGTTAAGATCACTGGTAGTTCTTGCAGAGGACTCAGGATTGGATCCCAGCACCCACGTGGTGGGTAACAACCATCCTTAATTCCAGTTTCAGGAAATATGATGCCCTCTTTTGGGCTCTTTGAGTATTGCAAACATGTCCACTTACATGCAGGCAGAACATTCATACACATAAAATAAAAAAAATGATCGAGTTGTTTATTTGAGGATTGTTCTTGATAACAAGATTACCACCCTGCTGGAGAGACTCCCTGAGCTCGGGGATATCTGCCTCCCCTGAAGGTCTTATGTGCTGGCACTGGCCTAGATACCATGGGAAAGATGAGTGTGTGGCTGAAGTCCCATGTGAGTTCCCAATAACTTCAAATCCTGTGTTCACTTTGGCCAACAGGACATTGTCAGAATTCAAAGGGAGTTTAAAAGTGCCTGCATATGTTGCCAACAGACACACTAGCTGGAGTTGGTTGGTTGTCAAATAAAAAGAAAAAAAAATAGGACACTTCTTGGGATGAAGGCACATTGGTGGGGGGTATTTAGGAGTTTGGATAAGGAAATGATATGATCATATTTCATTGTATGCCTGCATGGAATTCTTAAAGACAGAGAAAAAAATTAAGTACTGTAAACTGGGCCTCTTTCTGTTGGAATATGGTTTCATTGAAGTACAAACTATTGACTGACATGAGAAGTCATGTGTTGGGCCCCAGACGATGAAGCGCACCACACCACACCATGAGACCATGGGAAGTGAGGCTTCCTAGCCAAGTTCATCCCGGGCAAGTTGGCAGAGAACATGGGTACCGGTTAGCCAACCCAGAAAACCACTCAGGTCTGGATCAAACCTTCAGTGAAGCCTGGGAGCAGACAGTGCACTTTCAGAGGGAAAAGTACCAGAAATCCTGAACAGCTGCTGAGATGAACAATTCAGCTTTAGATTTCTAGGCAAGAGTAGATAAATAAAACAGTGGGTTGGCCTGCATCTCCTGAATCCCCAGCATAGCACTCTCATTCAGAAGAGTTGAAGAGAGTAGAATCTTGGCTTTTGTTTCACATACTCATGTTTTATGGAAGTGTGAGGACCTCAAGACTTTCCGCTGGGAATCAGTTTCCACCAGTCTCCCCAGAGGCCCAATTTTCTTCACTGCCAATAAGAAGGGCATAGACCAGGGATTCTTAGAGCAAAGCTGGGCCTTTAAAATCTTGGCTTTTGGTGTTCTACATAGCACTGAGTACATATTTGGATTTGTCTTTGTGCTGAGACATCAGGAAAAAAGAGAGAAGAAAACATATCATTTATGAGCTGATGAGTTTGGAGTCCCTGTGCAAACACAACTGGGAATACCACAGCTACCACCCTGGGACTGGACTCCAAAGATGAATAGAAAGGGTAAATAGGAAGCCAAGGTCAGCACTCTCTCTTCCCATTGAAGGACATACTGTGTCCACCTGCCTTACATGCTGACCACCATGCCCTCCTCACTACTACTGCCAAACCACGAACCAAATCAACACTACCTTCCTTAAGCTGCTTTCGTCAAATATTTGTCTGTGCACTGCGAAAGATAACTGGTATACCTGGAATAGTGAACGGAGGAGGGGTGAGGTTAGAATGGAAGGAAAGAATCCCATGTCTGATAAGCTGTCGGGAAGAGTTGACTCTTCTTGGTAATGGTGGAAAGAAGAGAGGGGAGAAATGGTTTGTCCTGGTTTGGAAAACCACTAGGGGAGGAGGCAGTAGAAGCTCGAGTCAGAGGAAGACAGGGTGGCACCCATCTGGGCCCAGGGGGTTTCACTACAGGCAGGGAAATGGAACCCTGGGCAGCCCTGAGGCCAGCAGGGGAGGGGGCAGGTTTCATGATGGTGGGAGAGGATCAGGAGCAGGCTCCATGGAAGAGCTATCCCAGAATCCTTCCCCGTGTTTGGGTAAGGTTGCGGGCAGGCGTCCATGGAAGGGCTATCCCAGAATCACTCTCCGTGGATGGGTAAGGTTGGGGGCAGGCATGAATGGAAGGGCTATCCCAGAATCATTCCCTGTGGATGGGGAAGGTTGGCGGCAGGTGTCCATGGAAGGGCTATCCCAGACTCCTTCCCTGTGGATGGGGAAGGTTGGGGGTAGGCATGAATGGAAGGGCTATCCCAGACTCCTTCCCTGTGGATGGGGAAGGTTGGGGGCAGGCGTCCATGGAAGGGCTATCCCAGAATCATTCCCCATGGATGGGGAAGGTTGGGGGCAGGCATGAATGGAAGGGCTATCCCAGAATCATTCCCCATGGATGGGGAAGGTTGGCGGCAGGCGTCCATGGAAGGGCTATCCCAGAATCATTCCCCATGGATGGGGAAGGTTGGGGGCAGGCGTCCATGGAAGGGCTATCCCAGAATCATTCCCCATGGATGGGGAAGGTTGGGGGCAGGCATGAATGGAAGGGCTATCCCAGAATCATTCCCCATGGATGGGGAAGGTTGGCGGCAGGCGTCCATGGAAGGGCTATCCCAGAATCATTCCCCATGGATGGGGAAGGTTGGGGGCAGGCGTCCATGGAAGGGCTATCCCAGAATCATTCCCCATGGATGGGGAAGGTTGGGGGCAGGCATCAATGGAAGGGCTATCCCAGAATCATTCCCCATGGATGGGGAAGGTTGGCGGCAGGTGTCCATGGAAGGGCTATCCCAGAATCATTCCCCGTGGATGGGGAAGGTTGGGGGCAGGCGTCCATGGAAGGGCTATCCCAGAATCATTCCCCATGGATGGGGAAGGTTGGGGGCAGGTGTCCATGGAAGGGCTATCCCAGAATCATTCCCCGTGGATGGGGAAGGTTGGGAGCAGGCATCTATGGAAGGGCTATCCCAGAATCATTCCCTGTGGATGGGGAAGGTTGGGGGCAGGCATCCATGGAAGGGCTATCCCAGAATCATTCCCTGTGTGTGGAGTCCCCGCCAGGATTTGTGGCGGGGCCCATTTAATCCTAGGACTACCCATGTGGAAAGACCGTGCAGGAAAGCATACCACGTGTAGGCAGGTTGAGGTTCGAATGCAGAGAGAGAGTTTATTCCAACATGTCCGCTTAAATATCAATCATGACTCAATTCTCAGTGCCCAATGCTAAATCTTTTCATTACACTCCACCCCATGGGTGTGGCCAGGGAGGTACCATTGGCTTAGAACCCAACCCACCTAACTAAGCTTTCCCACATCTCACCCTTTTAATTTTATTATTTTAATTTTTCTGAGAGGCAGGGGAGCCTATGGGTGAGGCTAACAACCCAAAGGAACCTTAATTTTAAATAGCCAGCTGCTCAAGCCTGTTTTGAGTGCTAGGCAGTGGGGGACAGGTCAGACCTAAAACTTTATTTTCATACTAAAGCCAATTAATATCCAAAAATCCCAACCATGAAGTAAGCTGATTGTCAAGCATAAGAAATGAATGTAAGTAACTTTCATGTAAAACCAATTAGCAAGTATCTGTGTTCATATTTTGAACAACTCAAGTTTCCCATAGTCCAATTGGAGAAACTTGTATGCACAAGCATGTTGATCAAACAAGAGTCCGGTGTATATTGCTGTAGTCTCACGATTCACCCCAATCTCTCAGCAGCCCTTACATTCTACCATGCCTCCTCTTCTGCAAGTTGTTCCTTAGGCTTTGGAAAAGGGGCACAAGTGGGTGAAAAGCAAAGCAGTCTGTTTTCTCTGAAGATGTCATTTTGGACTCTAGTCAGGTTGTTTCCCTTCATGGGTTGACAGCTCATCCTGGGTACCTTTTTAATCCTACTAACAAAGCACAAGAAATTAGATTTACAGGCATTTAAACATTATTATTATGGCAAGCTAAGCTGTGAGTACGGACACAGATGTTTGGATGGTATGCTAATCCACAAACTGTGGTTTTTCTGTAAAAGATGACAAGTTCTTATTGTGGCTTGTATCATATCCTAACCACTAGAGGGCGTAAGCTTGTGGCATAAGCCATGAATTATTCCTCCAAGGAGAGAGCTAGTAGCCAATTAGATTTGGGATATATATAGACACATGGCTGCCACTGTTGCACAGTATCTCCAGGCAGTTGAGGTGTAGCCGATACTGACAGAGGAGACTTGCTTGACTCAAAGAGACCAATATTTTGCTTTACTGTATTAGTAGCCTTTGGTAACACTCTCTGGCATTTCAGAGGCCACCTGCACATTAGCAAGTGATGTCTCAAAACGTTTTTTCATGCTTCACCAGGTCTTCGACAACAGGGACTTACCACCTTTCTCCTTGCAGATATCCCATTTTTATAGGCAAAGGCCTTTATAATTTTGGGGGCTTGGATCCCCCAGCCAACATCTCCTTGGCAGAATGATCCATTACTGATATCAGAGCTCTCCTGTATTAATATATTTTGCTTAATTACACAGCTTATAGAGATTTACTATTATCTACAGTCAGGGAATGACTTCAGTACCATCATGATCTCTTTTTCCTATAAAAAGGGAGAGATAGGAAGGTTTCTCAGCATCTGGAAGGTAAACTTCATTAGGGCACATTATGAATAGTTAACTCAAATAGAAATTAGAGAGATGCTCAGTGTCTGTGACTCAGGCGATCTGAGGCTCCTTTTTCTTTAATGTTCAGATGGGTCAGCCTCTCTGCTGGAATTTCCCAGTCCATCCTGCACAGCCAAAAGTTGTACATTTTCAGGCATTTAGGTTGGTGTTTTTACCTGTGGGAACATACAAATCTCCTCCCATTGTTAGTTTCAAGACCTCAAATTTAAAAACGTTTGGAATACAGAAGGAATATTATACCAAATTTAACCCCCCCCCTCTTTTTTTTTTTTTTTTGAATTTTTATGTTTTGACCTATAGATGCCTAAGTTGTCCTACAAGTAAAGGAAAAATGTTACAAAGTGATACGGTATAACACAGAAAAATATAGAGACCATTCGTGTACCTTAACCCCAAAGTTATTGTTGGAAAGTCAATACAGATTATGCATAAAACAATTAACATTTTAGATTCCCAATTAGTTTAAATGTATTACCATTTTAACTATCTTCCTCCAAGCTCTTGGCCTTCTCCAGGCCTGGCATGAAAACCTGCTTTAAAGATTTTACAATATCTAGCTCTTAATAAGATTTTCTTGTACAGTTCTTATGCCCACCAGTTAATTAAAGACCGGCTAGATATGCCCCATGAGATGTTACCATCATTACCATCTTGATTTTTTTTTTGTTTTGTTTTGTTTTTTTGTTTTTTGTGGGAGCTTCTAGGAAGCTTCCTTTGTCGAACAGGTGCAATGCAGTCCTGCTAAGGGGAAAGGGACGCACAGTGCCCACTTTGTGGACAGTGTGGGGAACTGGCCTCATTGCGTAGAGGACAGTCGGTCACTTCCGTGACCTGACTGGAGTGGTATCTTCCTACTCGGGTCCTTAGCCTGGGACAATGAAACACGTATCCCACTCTTGGCCGAAAGTTTTCACCTGCCCAAGCTCAGGACAGGAATTTCACACCAGCTATTCAGGTTGGTGGTCCGCAAAGGGAGCCTTTTTCCAAACCAACTGTTCACCCACAACACCAGACCAAAATGCAGGCCCAGCCTGTATGCACACAAAAAATTTAAAAATGGCGGCCGCGAATTCCGCAATGATGTTAATGGGAATTCAATTTTTTTTATTTTTAAATTTTTATACATTTTTTACTTTTTATTCCCAAATACCCCAAAACTTATTAACACTTTAATACAATGAAAACCTGGTTGCATCTTTGTTTTAGATGTTGAAAGGGTGTAACCAGTAGGTGGCAGTGTAGATCCATTATTTTAAATTTTTAATAGATAACCCATAACCTTTGTTGAAATTGAATTATGTTCTGGCTGTTTAATATAAATTTGCGTCTTGAGAAGGAAGGGCCACGTTCCAACTCAGAGGCAATGTTTTTACTGGTATCATAGCTGTTAACATTGAAATATACTTAGAACACAGGTACACACATCCATACACACGTGTGCACGTGCACATACATACACACATACATACATATATAATAAAGATTTGTTAGGTTGACCTGTAAGAGAAGAAAGCCATATTGTTTGATGTCCAATGAAAAACATGAAATTTTTATAATTTGTTATAGGGTTATTTTTACACAATTAGAATAAATGTCCTAGTAATGCATGAAACAGCTGAGATCCATATGCCACCTCTTAGGCCCATTTGCAACCACTTGCCTTTAATGAACTATATCTAAAGTTTACTATTCTTTCCCTATCCTATCCCTTCTGGTTAACTATGCCTAAATTCTACCTATGCTATTTACAAATCTAAAGATTGAGGATTTCCAAAAGTAGACAGGCTTGATCCATCATGTCTTATTATTAAGGACTTTGGAGGGATAATAATAATTATTCACAATCACAACAATAATCACAATACTTATAACCATTATCAATTATTAATAATTATTATCAACCATTATTAGTCACAATTATTAATTATGAATAATAATTGTCAATAATAATAGCCAACAACAATGAATAATTTACCATTAGACTGAATTTTTATCAATTATTATTAATAATTATATTTAACAACAATAACTATAACCATTAATAACAATTACTAATAATTAACAATAATCTATCATTAAACTGAATAATATGCATACTATAAACCCAATTAAAAATTGTTAACACTAAGGGGTATAAAACAAACATTTTTTATGAATTGAATCTATTTTTGTTTAGAGTTAGCTAAATAGATTTAAACCTGTAGGATTATAATGAATTAAAAGCGGGAACTCAATTCACTCACACATACATCCAGCTTGAAGATGGGCTTAAAGAAACATAAAGCAGTTTTATTCAAAAATTTCTCATTTAAATTGAACCAAAATATCAATTTATGTTGTTAAAGAGACTTTTATCAATGGTCCTTAAAAAGAAAATTTATTGGAGCAAGTTTGTTTTGTTAGAACTTCAAGACCTGTAAATTCTCCTAGAAATCCATCTATCTTGTTTCCAAAGTGCTGAAATCAAAAGGATGTTACCTAAATTCAAAATTTAGTGGGCATGATTTAGATACCATTTGCTCACTGGGGCAGCTGGTATGCATGCACAGCAGGCAGGCTTATGGTTCCAGGCCAGAGGTCAGACCACGTGTGATCTAGAATTCTGTGAGAAGATATTTTTAAGGTGAAACACATTTAAAAGGAGCAAGATAAAATTAAGCCAATCATATCTATGGTACCCGGGGGTTAAGTAAAAATATTACACTTTAAGTTAAACATGCTGAAATGGATTTGAATTACTGTTAGCTAAAATAAATCCCAACTTTGGATCTACAAATAGCTGGCAGGTTTTAGGTAAGAAGTTAGATTTAGAGAAAACCCATAAGAAGACAAGAGAGCAACACACTTTTATCCAAAAACAGATTTTGTATACAGAATTTAAGAGGAAAATGACCAAGGCTTGAAATTTGGAAGAGGATGCTCTTGGGGGAGGGTGGTTCTGTGAAAGGCCTTAGTTTACAACATAAAGAAGTGTGCTCAGGTCTAAGAGAGCTACCAGGAGAAAATCTATATATGAACAAGATTGGAACTGAACTTGAGGAGCCAGCAGCAGGAGTCTTTCTTTGGGGGGATGGAATTTAAAACCAGAAAGTTTTTCAAATCTGTAGAATTATGAAAAATTGTTTTAAGGACAAACATAACTGCTAAGGCTTAATATTAAATTCAGCCTTGAGGTCACTGGCTTTTATAGCCTGCAGGAGTGACCATGCCGGGAGGCACATGCCTGGGAGGCACTGGATGCTCCCTCTGAACCAAATCAGAGGCAGGCTCTCCACTCGTACAAAGCCACATGCCCTCAGACCGCTGTCCCAATTCACCGAAACCAGCAGGAAAGACGGCTCCACCACAACAGATAGATATCAGGAGAGAGAGAAGAAAAAGAAGAAAAGGGCAAGATTTAGGGGTATGCATACCTAAGTTGTGAAAGTTTCCTTCTGCCCCACGTTCAGAAGCCATTTGTGGGGTCGCCGCTGGGATTTGTGGTGGGGCCCACTTAATCCTAGGACTACCCATGTGGAAAGACCTCACAGGAAAGCATACCACGTGTAGGCAGGTTGAGGTTTGAATGCAGAGAGAGAGTTTATTCCAACATGTCCGCTTAAATATCCATCATGACTCAATTCTCAGGGCCCAATGCTAAATCATTACACTCCACCCCATGGGTGTGGCCAGGGAGGTACCATTGGCTTAGAACCCAACCCACCTAACTAAGCTTTCCCACACCTGTGCATGGGGAAGGTTGGGGGCAGGCAGGCGTCCATGGAAGGGCTATCCCAGAATCATTCCCTGTGGGATGGGGAAGTTTGGAACTTTCGGGAAATGTAGGAAGGCAATTCTGTCCATCTGCTGGACTAGGGTCACAGAAGAGAATCTGCTAGCCTGCTCCTTGGCAGCATCATGGTCAACAGGGACAGTACTTAGAAGATAAAGAAATATTGCAGGATCCAGCTGGAGTGATAGTGCACACTTTTGATCCTAGCTCTCGGGAGGCAGAGGCAGGCAGATCTCTGCGATGAAGGTCAGCCTGGCCCATGTAGCAAGTGCCAGACAAGGTAGGGCACAGGGAGACTCTGTCTCAAAAAAAAAAAAAATAAGAAAGATGGTGAATCACAACCATCAGCTTTATGTCTGCCCCTCCCAAGCCTGCCCCACCCCGACTCCTCTAAACTGTGCAGGAGTCCCACTGCCACATGGGAAGGAGGGCCTGGCAGAGCTCACCCTGCTGCAGACAGTAGACTGCACCACTGGGACAGCACCCGGCCTCCATCCCCCCAGTTTACCGGATTAATATCACCAGGTTATTTTAGTAATTTGTTTTTTTAGCTTTGAACTTCATATTCTGTGACCCCCATTACCAAAGCCAGATAGAGTCTTTTAGCTGAAAATCACTGGACAGAATGCAGATGGTCTCCATTCTTGACAGGCCCAGGAACATAAAAAGGCAGGGTAGGTGGGCGGGAGGCTGCTGAGCACTCCACAAGCAGTGGAGAGGGCTTCTGGGTGGAGCAGGGTGTTGATGTGGACTTCTTCACATCTGGGCTTCCCGGGTGGAGCAGGGCATTGATGTGGACTTCTTCACATCAGGGCTTCTGGGTGGAGCAGGGTGTTGATGTGGACTTCTTCACATCAGGGCTTCTGGGTGGAGCAGGGCATTGATGTGGACTTCTTCACATCAGGACTTCCAGGGTGGAGCAGGGTGTTGATGTGGACTTCGTCACATCAGGGCTTCTGGGGTGGAGCAGGGCGTTAATATAGACTTCTTCACATCAGGGCTTCTGGGTGGAGCAGGGTGTTGATGTGGACTTCTTCACATCGGGGCTTCTGTGTGGAGCAGGGTGTTGATGTGAACTTCTTCACATCAGGGCTTCTGGGTGGAGCAGGGCGTTGATGTGGACTTCTTCACATCAGGACTTCTGGGGTGGAGCAGGGCGTTAATATAGACTTCTTCACATCAGGGCTTCCGGGGTGGAGCAGGGTGTTGACGTGGACTTCTTTACATCAGGGTCTTGTTCGCTTCCTCCTTGGATCCAAGCCCCGCCATTTTGGTTTTATCTTGAGTCTTCCCTGTTCACCCACTAAGAGCACAGAGCCCAGGGCAGATGAAGACCACATCTCTGTGAGCTCTCATCCACCCTGTGGTCCTAGAATCAGCAGTTTATGGAGGGTTTAAAACATACACTCTCCTACAATATTTGTATATTTTAAATTAAAAATATTTCTCTAGCTTTATTGATGAAAAACGTGTACATGTATATGTGTGTATATATATATATATATATATATATACATATATGTGGAGGATATGCAGCATGGCATTTGATACATTGATCCACTTGAAGAAGCTGAAGTGCTTAATTTACATAATTAACACCATACATCTTATTTAGCTACTTTTATGATTTTTATGTTTTATTGAATGTTTTATGTGCTTCATACCTACCTTTTCAGTCAGAATTAGTCTCAATTATACTGGCTTCTTCCTAGGCACCCTTCCTCAGCCCTCTGCCCACAGAGTTTACACCTCTGTCATTTGTGCTAGGGCCCATTGCGTGAATTACTCTCCCTGCTCACTCCTCAGTGCCAGCTCCTCACCTGAGCTCCAGTCAGCCTATCCAGAGTGCTTTTTCTAAGAAGGGCAGGTTTTCCTCACCTGACTGCCATCTGCTGCCAATATTTCTCAGCCAAGGTTGGGCTCTGCTACCCATTTCTGCAGTTCTGTGCTGGGTTTTTGTCCAGCTGAGCTTGCATGGGTCTTGTGCAAGTTGATACCAATGCTGGTCTTCTGTCTCAGGTTCCCTCTTCCCCTTTCCCTTCCTGGTTCCTTTACATTTACCTGGTTCCCACAGCTACATCTGGACATATACTTACTTATAAGGATTTGGTGCTAGGAGCCACAAATGAAGTGAGAACACTTAAAAAGTATCACAACAAATTTCAGCCATAGAACAAATTATTATTGATTATAGTGACTGTGCTGTAGATTTTTCTCTTAAAAGTTATTAATTTTATAACTATGTGTCCTTTTCCTAAAATCTCCCATTTCCCAACATTTAATCCTCTCACAACCAGTTCCTACTCTCTGTTTCTACAAATAAACTTTTAAACATTTTATTTTTAATTATGTGTGTGTGTGTGTGTGTGTGTGTGTGTGTGTGTCCAAGTGTAAGTGCAGTGCCTGAGGAGGCTACAATAGAGCATTGGATCCCCTGGAGTTGGAGTTCCAGGTACTTGTGAACCTTCTGACATGGGTGCTAGGAACAGAACTCAGGTCCTCTGCAAGAGCAGTAGGTGCTCTTTAACAGTTGAGCCGTCTTTCCCATCTTACTTCTTTATATTCCACGTCAGTGGACTAGAGCGATAGTTCTCTGTATTCAGCTTATTTCACTTAGCATGATGTCTCTCAGATTCATCCACATTGTGAGTAGCAGAACTACTTTCTTTCTTTCAATAATATTAAAATAAATATTAATTTAATTAATATTATTATTAATTAATATTAATAACAAAATAATATTCCACCATAGATATGCCACATCTCTTTTTATTCTTTGAGAACTTCATGCACATAATGAAACATGATCATTTCTACGCTGTTTCTCCCTTTCAACTCCCTTGGCTATCTCTCCACGTGCACTCCACTTCCACTTCATGCTTTCTTCTTTTCTAATCACCCACTGAGTCCATTTAGCCCTGCCCGTGTGAGCAAGACTGCGGGGTCTTCTACTACTGCATGGGCAGCTGACCAGTAGCCACACCCCCAAAGAAAATGGCTCTCCTCAGCAGCTGTCATCTGCCATCAGCTCCTCAGTTAGTGGTGGGGCCCCTTGAGATTCTCCCATCTATGCTGGGATTTTGGATGGCTTGATCCTGTGCAGGTCATGAGAGCTGGTGGAGTTCATGAGTGCAGCACCCATGTCATGTCCAGAAGACAGCATTTCACGGCACTCCTCCGTATCCTCCAGCTCTTACATTATTTCCGCTCCCTCTTCCACGATGTTCCCTGAGCCTTGGCAGGGTAGGGGTTTGATGATGTCCCACTTAGGGATGAACACTGATGCCACTTATTCTCAGCACTTTAACTAGTTGTGAATCTCCACATTGACTTGACCAAGGTTGAGTGCAGCTCAGGTCTGTAGATATGAACATAAACACGTAGAAGGCAGTTTGACAGCATGATCATTTAGAAAATAAGAACAGTGGGTTCTACCCTTAGGACCTGTGACCTCCCATTTATATAATATTGACCACGTTTACATCAGACATAAATTCCTCCAGTGGAGCAGGTCTCCAATCCAATCAGAAGGTGGATGGTTACTCCATGAGAACATCTTGCGCCCGTCGCTCATCTTGCTTGGTGAGTTCATATTGTAGCACGGAAGGTCCAGAGCTGGGTAGGATCACTGATGACTTCTTTCCTCCAGACTGCTTATCAATTTTCCAACTCTGGCCAGAAGAGATAAGTTTTCTAGTAGTGTTGAGATTGATTTTTCAGTGTCCTGTAGCCAAAGCATGTGTTGTCCTCACAGTAGATGCTGATAATTACGTGACAGATACGGAAGACTTCTTTATCCACTCATCTGTTGACAGACACTTTCCAGATCTCAGCTACTGTGAATGATGCTGCAATGACCAGAACTCATACACCTCCACAGGAGTAACAACAGTAACCAATTAAAATGGGCAAAAGCCCTGATATTTGTATCCTGAAATACATTTTACAGAAGAATAAAGAATCTTCTGAAGGTTACCCAACCGGTCTGTGATGAGGACAAAGCCTCCCGGGTGTGTTGCTGGGAGGGGAGAGCTTATATTTCTGTATCACAGTATTGGGAACAGAATCTCGCTTCTCTCTCTGGGGACGGCAAGCCCTGTAATCATTACTACGACCTGCTGTGTTGTTTTTTAGTCCATGTCAAGAACATCAATTAACTGGACTCCATAGCTACTGCTTGCTGCAAACTTCAGTCACTGGGCAATTATCGAGTCTCTCAGCCTGGCAATTATTTCCTTGCTGGCCTCTTTCATGTCTTCAGTTCCCCTGGTGTACTTGTGCGAGGTGGGGACCAGGTGACCCACAGTAACAAGTTTCATGTCTCAGGGACTCTGGGGAGGTGCATGGGGACACAGATGGATCCGCAGTGGAGCTTTCTGAGCTGCAAAGAAGTAGGGCAGGTCACAGTGGCCCAGGAGTGTAGGCGACAGGTGAGGGGTTAGATCTAATCTTCTGCTCTGTTCTTTGGTGTCCATGGCTACTGGGGAGTGCAGCCCACCTGGCATGGCCCCAGGTCTATTTCAGTGTGAACTTTTGGTGCTTCCCCAAACAGACAGAGCTTGTAGAACCAGCTTGTGGTGTCAGAGATCTGCTTATATAGCCATTGTCTATACAATCACGAGCCATCTATCTTCAAAATCAGTGCTTGGGAGTTGGGGAGATGGCTCAGTGGTTAAAACATTTGAGAATCAATATAAGGACTTGAGTACGGATCCCGAGGGCCCACATAAAGCCAGGCAGAGTCTTTTGACAGAGACCAGAGAACCTCTGGAAGTTCCCATGTCAGGTAGCCTGGTGGATGCATCAGTGAGCATGGAAAGAGACCCTGTCTCAGACAAGATGGAAGGCAGGGACCTGGACCTGCAGTTGTCCCCTAATGCATGCACACACATGCACACACACATGCACATCACATGCACACACACACATGCACACACACACGCACACACACACATGCATGCATGCACAGTGCAAGCACACACACACACACACACACACACACACGCGCGCGTGCGCGCACGTGCGCAAACACACACGCACTCTCAAGGTCAGTATTCCATAAATGGGTGCTGGAGCCCTGTCAGCCCTTCCTTGGTTTTCCTTGACTGTCCCAATATCATCCTCAGTAGCAGAAGGGTCACAATTGCTGCAGCACTCCTCCCTCTAGAGTCCCTCTGTTTCAGACATCAGTAGCTTTGACACTCTTCAAAGTTTCAGGTCAGTCCTGCCATGCGGAGCCCCTTCCTACGGGCTGATGCTTCTTGATGTGCCCTCAGGGTTCAATCCAGGCTACTTAGCTGTGCTGTGAGTGTTGCTGAAGTGATGCTGTGCACACAGTTTCAACCTGTCCAGTCTCTGAACATCCCAGCAAGATGCTGTGTCCTGTGCAGCCTGCTCCACTGTGTCATGCCTTTCCTGTTGCCAGCATTAAGCATTTTGGGGCAGTCACATTCACAGCACCATCGTCCCTGTGCACGGAGGGAAAGCATGGTAGTGGGGCGGCTGTGTCCGTAGTGGTGGGCACTTGATGGATAGCTTTTTTATGTTTAGGTGGATCTGGAGGTGGAGGTCTTGGGGCAGAAGTGGGTCACACTGTAACTTTCCAGGTCCACCCACAAGAGCTGCGCCCATCATCTGGACCCCATATGCAAAGGGTTCTGTGCCTTTTGCAAAGAGTGCTCCCACCTGGGGATCACAGGAGCCTGTGGGGGGCACTTCTCATTCACGCTCCATGGACTGTATCTCTGTCTCTGATCTCGAAGCGTGGATTGCTGGGTTTGGCCTGTGGGATTCACTCTCACTGGCTTCTGCACACTTTGGACCCATTCCCTTCCTTTTTAAAAATCACTATTTAAATCTCTGGCACAGAATGTTCTGACTCCTCTTGTGTGCTCCCTGCCTCAACCTTAAAAACAGTCACTTCTCACCAGGCCCCAGCTCTTTTCAGAAGAGAACAGTACGTAGAAAGAAGACTGGAGCAGAGTGTAAGGGCGCGTGGCTGCCACCAGGATCTCCTGTCAGCCCTTGTTTGGCATGCTTACTTCTGTGGGTGTTAGGGCCATGGGTTAATACTGGTATGTTTATCTCCAGCCTGTTCTCAGACGGTCTATTCTAGTTCGCACACCTGCTAGAACTCTTTTGAACACCGAGAGTTCTGGCTTTCATCTCCCTAATGCAGTTGTTTATTTAAGCAACTCTCTGCGATGGAAAACCTCCCCTGTTCCTTGCCAGCATCTCTCTTTGGCAGAATCTCTCCTAATTTGGTGTGGTCTGACCCCCACTACCTGCCTGTCCCTTTGGATGTCTGACTCCTTACCCTGACCAGGATTCAGAACTTCCTACACTTCCTCTTAAATAGACAGGCCCTCCAGGGCACAGAGTCCTTAATGATCTTCTTAAGTATTGACCTCTCTGGTGCTCAACCATCTACAGTTACTTACTCATGGGTCAGGTACACAGAAGACACTGGCAAATGCACACTACGAGAGTGAAGGAAGGACAGGCACAGAGGCAAGAGGTGGGAACAGGTCCGGGAGTGACACCGAAGGCCAAGGACAGGCCCTGTAGGCTCGAGTTCCTAACCAGAGCTGCCTTTCTGTGTCCTCAGGCAGGGGAGAACTAAATACTGACGTTCAGCATGAGGGAGGCAGGCCGGCCTGTATTCAGATGCCACGCTTTGGCTCCCACAGAGAAGATGCATTATAGAAGTGGGTGGAAAACCCAAGATCACGGTGTCACATGTGCATGTGTATATTTGTACATGCTCATGTGTGTATGTACGAGTGTGTGTGCATGCTCTGGTGCAGCAGAGGCTCTGGGCCATTTGGGCATGCCATCATTGACATGTGTGTCTATGCATTTATGTTTACACATGTGTGCATCATTGGTGTGCTTGCATGTATACGTGTGTCTATGCAAACACGCACGTAAAACAGGGGTCCTGGGCACACTTGGACATGTCATCATTGATATGCATTTCTATGCACATGTATGCATCATTGGTGTGTTTGTGTGTACACATGTGTTTACGCACACACACATGTACAACAAGGGTCCTGGGCACACTTGGACACTTCATCTTTGCTGTGTGTTTGTGTGTGTGTGTGTGTATGCGTGTGTATGTGTGTGTGTGTGTGTGCGTGTGTGTCTATGCATGCAGCAGGGGCCCTGGGCACACTTGGACACTTCATGTTTGGTATGTGTATGTGTGTGTGTGTGTGTGTGTGTGTGTGTGTGTATGCATGCAGCAGGGAGCCTGGGCACACTTGGACACTTCATCTTTGCTGTGTGTTTATGTGTGTGTGTGTGTGTGTGTCTGTGTGTGTGTGTGTGTTTGTGTGTGTCTGTGCATGCAGCAGGGAGCTTGGGCACACTTGGACACTTCATGTTTGGTATGTGTGTGTGTGTGTGTGTGTGTGTGTGTGTCTGTGCACGCACACATGTGAAGCAGGGGCCCTGGGCACAGCTGGGTACCTCGTCGTTGGTGCCACTGTGACCTTCCTCTCTGAATTTTAACCCCGCATGTTTGCTGTGCAAATGGGAATGCAGCCTCTCTCGGATGTGAGAGCTCTGATGCTCTCATGTATAAATGCATAACAGACACGCTTTTCATACTTTGTCTACTTTCTTGTCAGTCTCGGCTTCGTTTCCAATTCCCTCCTTTAGTGTCCTAATTTCCTCCTTGATGGATTGCTTGATTCCTTGTTTGTGGGCCCAGCTTCCTGCTGGGGGCACCCATGTAGGTCTCTGTCTCTGTCTCTGTCTCTGTCTCTGTCTCTGTCTCCCCCACCCCCCACCATGGCATGGGAGCAGTGGTGGCTGAGCATGTGCCTCAGACCCAGGGAACACCCTGTGCTCTTGGCATTTTCTCCCTCAATTAGTCGTGCTTTCTTCTGCAGAAAGATGGCCACTGTTTGCCCTGTAGTCCTCCGTTTCTGCCTTGGCTTGCTATCTTGGACTATAGTAGCACTCACAGTTCCTGCTCTTCCCTCCACAGGAGAGGAGATTGGGATGCTGAGTGACATCCCTAGAAGCAGCGGGCAGGTCGCAGCTCTGGCTGGAATGAGTCTTCTGTAATGTGCCCACATCTTATGAAATGTCGGAAATTTAGAATTATAACGGTGACTTGGGATCTGAGACTGTGATTCAGTATTTGAAGCGCACCCTGCTCTTTAGCTTGTGAGCCTCGGGAACGGACTTTGTTTTTCTGGGTCTCCTTTCTAAGTTGGGTGCATCGGATGTGTGGCACTTACAAAGCAGGTCACTGAAATAACCTTGGCCACTCCATTTTCTGGAGCTGTTGTAGGAAATGCCATTGATGGATGCTAGGAGGGCCACACTTCCTCAGAGGCCTGCGCGGGTCCCGCCTCCACTCTCACCGGGTTCCGGTGGACTGATGGCCTTCTCGTGTCCCTTGTTCATAGCCACCAGCTTCATGTGTCTCCTTTACTTTGCACATATTTCTGTGTGCATTCTCTGTCTATGGACACCAGGCAGACTGGATAGAGACCTTCAGTGACCTCTGTCCTAACTTGATCATCTCTTTAAAGGCTTACAGTGTGTCTTTGCTCAGTCTACGGATTTAAATGCTAATTTCTTCCCGAAATACAGACATTCTTCCCAGGACTGCCCCCCCTCCCTCCCACGAGTGTTTTACCAGACAGTTGGCCCATGAGATTTACCCTCACAAGAGGTTACAGTGGACTTGGGGCAAAGCCAAGGCCTATCAGATCTTCCCTAAAACCTATACCAGTAGAGGATTGGTGGGTGCTGGCCCCTACTGAGGTGAGGGAGGACTCCCATTACACCCAGGGACAATACCAACAGCATGAATATGTCCGTCTCCCCCTTCCCCCCCCTGCTCAGAGCATCAGTAAAAGTGTCAAACTTGAGGCCTGGGTTTAATTTATGTGCTATAGTAGGAAACTAGATTTTGTTCAAATCTGGCTGTGTGGCCCTGAGTCCACTGAATCCTCAGTAAGATGAGAAAATAAAGGCCTGCAGTTCAGAGTTGTCCAAAATTTGGAGATGACTCCTATGTAAAGTGTTCAGTGTATGGAAAGCATTCAGTAAGCTACAGACGTGACACTAATAAGAATAATGGCTATGATTATGATCCCTTGTTCTTTAGAAAGCTGCCTTGCATGTAATACATGTTCGATAAATTATTCTGGTTGAGTTAATTTTCTTTTGGTACTCAAAACCATGGAATGTCCTGACTACAGACAGAGAGGCTCACTCAATTAACTGTGTTTTGAAGTGTCAATAAGAGCATGGGGAAGGCATTTCTGTGCTTCATGTTTTTACAATCTCATCATCTGCTACCATTTTGAGGTGGGAAAATGTGATTGTCAATTAAGAATCTGAGTTTCCCTTTATTAAAACATACACACACACACACACACACACACACACACACACACAAAACTATGCTGAAGCCGCTGTGGCTAGCTGAGATTTACCACCTCTGTCCCAGCAGAGAGAATTTGCAGCTGGATTAATACCCCTTCTTCTGGTAGCAAATCAATTCCAGACACATGGCCATATTTTCAGCCAAGTGACAGGCAGCAATGACTGCTATTTTGTAGGCACTGCGGGAGAAGCTGGGGATAAGTCCCAGAGCACCAGGCATCTCCCCCATGGATAACACAGATTCATGTGATTTTTCCTGGGGAGAGGGGCATTTTAGAAAGCTTGGCTCAATTGGTTCAGAGACAGAAAAACTGAGTTTGGGTCCTTGATAGAGCAACTTAATCTATCAAGCTTGACTCCTTACAGAGGCCTCAGAGGCCACACGGGTAATCTAGGAGGCTTCCTCTGGCCACTCAGCTCCTCACTTCCACAGTCTGGGGGCCTTGGACTTCTCCCATCACACGTCATGCATGATCCTCCTCTGCTGACCTTGCCTGTGTGTCCACCCTCCTCGCTGCCCTCTCATGTCCTCTCAGTAGCAGCCTGTTCTAGGTTAGGGCCTCCATGGGGTGCTTTTTATCACCAGAGCATCTTTGCTGAATTTGCAAAAGTGTGATATGTGTGATGTATCTGCTAATCTTGCCCATTTGCCTTCTCTCCTTTGGCATGTCTTTCCTGTGTACTCTCCCAGCTCCAAAAAGGTGAACCTTCTCTGACACATGGAGCCCAGAGTATTTTGGGGGAAGGAAAGAGTTGTTGGGGGTGAAATGAATGAAAGAACTGGAAATGGAGATGTGCTGCAGGGCAGGTAGTCACTATCCATGGCTGATCTGAGAGGTTCCTGGTGCAGATAGGGAGATGAGGCCTGCAGCGTTGGTAGATGGGCTGAGGTCACAGCAGGTGTCTGGGCTCCGCCCACTTGAGATGAGGAGCCACAGACTAGTTGGGGCATTAGGACGGCCCTCCTCAAGTGGTATTGTGCATAGCACACCTAGGCCAGGTCAGGGAGAGGCTCTCTGGTGTGGGTGGGACTGAGGGTCTTCATCTCTTCCTGGAGTTGCTGCTGGTTTTGAGCTGTCACCTCCCTACTCCTGTCAGTTGGTGGAGTGTCATCTGGTGTTAAAGGAGAAGGAGACAAGGTCCCTACCTTCAGGCAGTGGGGACTGTCCTACACCACAGAGATGAGGGGTCAGACTGAAGCGGAGCAGTAAGGACACAGGTACAGGTGAGCTGTGAGATTCAGAGGGGATCTGTCAGACCATCAGGATGAAGAGAGAGGAGCGTCTTATTGAAATGTGGGCCTCTGTGCATGGATTAAAAGGACACATAGCCAGGCGTTGTGTCACATGCCTTTAATCCTAGCACTTGGGAGGCAAAGGCAGGCGGATCTTTGTGAGTTCGAGGCCAGCCTGGTCTACAGAGTGAGTTCCAGGACAGCTGGGGCTACAGGGAGACCCTGTCTCAAAAAGATCAAAAAAAAAAAAAAAAGGAGACATAATGCTTAGTGACATCTGGTTTACTTGCTACTGCTTATGGCTAGCTCATTAAAGTGTCGTGAACGACATGGCTTTCTGTGCCTTGGCACAGGGGTTCATGAGGCTTAGACTACCCTTCTCCATGCAGGCAGAGCTGGAACTCTTCCTGGGTCCAGATGGGCACCACCTCAGCTTGGGTCCTGTGTCTGGAACTTAGAACTGTCAAGTCCCCCTCTACAGCCTGGACTCTTGTCTTCCAAGCCCCATTTCAGATAAGCTACTCTACCAGGGGTGCAGGCATCCCATCATGCTGTGCCTTCCTGGGTTGGCCCATGCAGCCCTCATAGGCACCAGACTATGGTCCCTTCCGTGCCCCTACCCGGTTCTGACACAGCATTGCCCTTCTGGGATCCCTGTCTTTGAGCAAGCTCACCACAGTCAGAAGGGTTCCTGCCAGGAACGACCTGGGCAGAAGTCACAAGGGAAACATTCCTTCGTCTACTTACTACGCTAATCCTCTCCTTATATCCTACCATGAAAACAATCACCTTCTCCTTTTGCTAGAAGATTCCATTTCCTAGCCACCCAGCATTTGGGCTTGGCCACATGGCTTAGTTTGCACATTGTGATCAAGCAGATGTTGTTGGATGGTCTTTCAGAAATCCTCTTGCAAAGAACCTTATCCAGCCAGGCAGCTTCATTCTTCCCTAGCCTCCTTCCTAATGAAGACACTACAGGCCAGACCCCTAATATCCATGCCCTGGTACAGAATAAGTGATTCCGGAAGCACCGGCAGATGCAGTGCCTGCTCCTGGACTGTCAGCCACTCAGCACCCTGTGCAGGTTCTGGCATTCTGCCTGGCACTCCGGTGCTTTCTGAGGTCTTCCTTTATGACAGAACCTCATCTCCTTCCCCACTGGTTCCTGGTCAGACCTAAACCTGTATAAGAAACTTGAATTCTCAAATCTCAACTCCTGCTTTGCTGTGAGATCTATTGGTCCCAATTCATCCTTGTCCACAACTGTCTGCTTTTTGCCTGGACTGGAAGGAGCAGGTCTAGGCACTTGGAGTTTGCCTGATTCTATGCTGGGACTAGCACCATAAGTTAGACCAGTCAATCACAAATCAAGTCTGGAGCTGAGCATATTTGTTTCATTTCTTTGTAGATGAGAAAGAAATCTCAACCTCTTTCAATTCCTCAGCAGCATTCACACAGTTCTGTTTTATTTGTTTCCTACCATGTACCAGGCACTTCTTCACAGATCTGATAGACGAGGACTATTTATTTATTAATTAGTGTGTGTGTGTGTGTGTGTGTGTAGACACATGTGTGCCCAAAATGCATGTGAAGTCAGAGGACAACTAACTTCTACTTTAAGGAGCTGGTTCTCTCCTTTCCTGTGGATGGATCTCAGGTGCTCAGCCTCCACGGCAGCAGCTTCACCAGCCGAGCCACCTCACTGGGCCTGATAAGACCCTGACAGATAACATCTCTTGTATTATGAAGCTATGTTCTAAGAAAAGGAGATCAACTGATATGCTAACAAGCATAGAACTGCTAATAAGTAGGCCTAGACGGAGCTGGAGAGATGGCTCAGTGGTTAAGATCACTTACTGCTCTTGGAGAGGACCTAGGTTCAATTCCCAGCACCCACAGTGTAGCTAGCAGCCATCCACAGGTTCAGTTCCTGGGGATGCTATGCAGCACATACACTCATACACATAAAATCATATAAAAATATTTTTTTTTTGGTCTTTTTGAGACAGGGTCTCCCTGTAGCCCCAGCTGTCCTGGAACTCACTCTGTAGACCAGGCCGGCCTTGAACTCACAAAGATCTGCCTGCCTCTGCCTCCCAAGTGCTAGTTAAAAGTATGCCTAGGTGAGTAAAATCACCTGACGGTATAGGACGTCTCTTCTTGCTTCTGTTGCTGCCTGCAGCCCTGGAGATCCCTTGGCCCAGTCCCTGATGGCATCCTCACAAGGTCTCCTGTGTGTCTGGGCTACTCTTCTGTTTAGGGCACCCTGAAACTGAACCAGTCACAGAAGAAAAAAAGGTGACATGGACTGTAACAGCAGTAGGACCCCAGAGAAGCCTTTCAGGAGACACAGCCGAACCCACGGGACCTCGTCCAGTTTACATTAAGCAGCAGTCAGGTGGGCAGCTGTGCAGAGCTTCTTCTGTAGAGGAACCGGCTACACAAGTACTGCAGTAAGGGCTGTGACTGTTGTCCACAAAAGACACTCTGGGAGCTAGATCAGGCTGGGGGCAAAGGCTAAGGAAGGCCAGGGATGTACTTAGGACATATTTTGGAAGTAGGAGGTCCTTCAGGGGCAATAAGTGTGGTTTCCTGGATGTTTCTGGAAAGAGAGGTATCAAAGATGGGACCCAAAACTTTGTCTTGCCCTCTAATGAGGTGCCACTGACAGAGAGGAAGACAGGCGGAGTGGCATGCACAGTGGCACGTTCCTTAAGTCACTTCCGACATCCAAGTTGGGTGAGTCGTTCTGAGTATTCCTTCCTAATACGGGCATCTCCCTGTAAAGAAAGACAGTATTGGGTGTAGAGCCCACCTGTCCTTTTCTTGGTTAAGGCTGAAGAGAGACGGTGACAAGACCCCTCAGCTTTGGCTCATGTTGAAGCTAGAAAAGTTTGCAAAGGGAATAGAACAGAAAGGCTTTCCTAGCGTCTAAAATGAAAGGTCTTCATCTAATTCTGTGTCGTCCTGAGGACTGCGGTTATGAGGCCCGGCCTCCTCAGCGATCATGCTGTCTGGATGAAGTTTTCTGCTCTCTATTTTCCTGAGAACAAGGCTTCTCAGGCACTACCAGCTCGGCATGGGGAGCTGGGGCTGTTTCTATTGACCGTGCGGTGCCTTAATGGCCCGGCATTGATCTGAGCCATCGACCTCTGGGTTTCAAATAACTGACACGGTTTCCAATGGACCCAGATAATTAAGACTTCTCAAATGGCAACTAATAATTTGCATCTGCAGCACAGCCATCCTTGGGAGCCTGGGGAAACCCACACTGGTGAGAAACGAAAGGGAAAGCTCAGCCCAGTGGTCTCTGGTCCTTGCTAATGGACTCTTAGAAAAATCATTTCGCCCTTCTGACCTACCTTGCCAGTGTTACCAAGCGACCTGGGGAGTTATTTTCCTTTATGGGAAAGCACTTGGGAGCAGCTCGAAACATTAGGAGTGTGATCCAGCTCTCAAGTACATGCTTTTTTCTGCCTTCATCCCTGCTCGCCCATCAGGGGCTTCACCCAGTGCATAGAGTGTCCAAGGCAAAGATCTGCTTCTAATCTCATCTCCTCCAATGTCCTCCCTAAACCCAAGTCTGGGCCTTCATTCTTCTACTCCCTGGTCTCCGCCGGATCCAGAACTTTAGTTTAGATTCCCGTGGGAGGTATCACAATCCTTTTAATTAATTTTTTATTAAAAAATATATCATCTATCCATCCATCCATCTATCATTTATCATCTATCCATCTGTCTATCTATCTATCTATCTATCTATCTATCTATCTATTATCTATCTATCTATCTATCTATCTATCTATCTATCTATTATCTATCTATCTATCTATCTATCTATCTATCTATCATATATCTATCTATCTATCTATTATCTATCTATCTATCTATCTATCATCTATCTATCTATCTATCTATTATCTATCTATCTATCTATCTATCTATCTATCTATCTATCTATCTATCATCTATCTGTTATCTATTTTGGTCTTTTTTGAGACTTGGTCCCCCTGTAGCCAAAGCTAGCCTGCAATTCGCTATGGAGACAAGTCTAGCCTCCATCTCACAGAGGTCCTCTTGCCTCTGCCTCCCAAGTGCAGGGATTAAAAGCCTGTGCCACCAGACTTATCTTATTATTTTTATTTTATGCGTATGAGTGTATTGCTTGCATGTAGATAGGTGAACCCATGTTGCACAATGCCCACAGAGGTCAGAAGTGGGCATTTGATTCCCTGGAACTGGAGTTATACACAGTTGTTAGCCACCATATGCATGCTGGGAATAAAACCCGGGTCCTCTGCAGACAGCCATAGCATTGTGAAGGTGGCTTGTTATGTAGCATTGTTAGGGAAAGAACTGCCAGGTGCCATATGGTGTCATCTGCCTATAAGCTTGTATCTCTTTAAGACTGCCATGTTAAAGGTACAGGCTGTGCTTGTAAATACATTAGAATCTATCCACAATAGATGCTCAGGTACTGTAGACTGTGGGCAGTTGCATGAGAAACAAGGTAGAAATAGTGGACAAAGGAGGATTGGCTGCAGGCAGGTGTCACACTGGTGGCTGTGCTTATTGAGTGTTAGCTGTGTGCTAGGCAGTCTTATGATGCTTTTAAAATTTGTTTTTGACTGTCTGTTAATATCTCTTTGTCAAATGAGGAAGGGTATATATGATTTGGTGTTTGCAATGTACGATGTATGCATGTATATAGGGTATACATGTCTGGTGTGTGTGGTGTGTATGATGCCTGTGAACATGATGTGTATGTGAAGTATTCATGTATGGTATGTATATAGTATATAGGTGTGTAAGACATGGGTGTGATGTATGTACATAAGTGTGTAAGGCATGGGTGTGATGTAGGGGATATGTGTGTTTTGTGTTATGGTGTGAGGGTGTGTGTGTGTCTATGGTATGGGGGTACACTTGTGTATGGTATGAGGGGGGTATGTATGTGTGTCTATGGTATGGGGGTACACTTGTGTATGGTATGAGGGGGTATGTGTTTGTCTATGGTATGGGGGTACACTTGTGTATGGTATGGTATGAGGAGGTATGTGTGTGTCTATGGTATGGGGTACACTTGTGTATGGTATGAGGGGGAATGTGTGTGTCTATGGTATGGGGTACACTTGTGTATGGTATGAGGGGGTATGTGTGTGTCTATGGTATGGGGTACACTTGTGTATGGTATGAGGGGGTATGTGTGTGTCTATGGTATGGGGGTACACTTGTGTATGGTATGGTATGAGGGGGTATGTGTGTGTCTATGGTATGGGGTACACTTGTTTATGGTATGAGAGGGAATGTGTGTGTTTATGGTATGGGGTACACTTGTGTATGATATGAGGGTGTGTGTGTGTCTATGGTATGGGGTACACTTGTGTATGGTATGAGGGGGAATGTGTGTGTCTATGGTATGGGGTACACTTGTGTACGGTGTGAGGGGATGTGTGTGTGTGTCTATGGTATGGGGTACACTTGTGTATGGTATGAGGGGGTTTGTGTGTGTCTATGCTATGGGGTACCCTTGTATATGGTGTGAGGGGATATGTGTGTGTCTATGGTATGGGGTACACTTGTGTATGGTATGAGGGGGTATGTGTATATGGTGTGTGTATAGTATTAGCATGCATATGTATGGTGTGTGTACATTGTGTGAGGATCTGTATGTACGGCATGTATAATATGAGGGGATGTGTGTATGGCACTTGCATGTGTGGTATGTATGTGGTACATGTGTATAGTCTGTGTTTGTTCAACACACCTTTGATGGAAAGCCCTATTAAGTTGTCTTTTGTCAATGTCCCAGATTTATTGCTTTAATTTGTTTCAGCTTTTGTATCAAAGAGCTGCGCTCCTTCTGTTCCACCTCAGTTTGAACCTGCCTGTGGGTATAAAAATATACTTTATATTTCACTCTGTAGTTTTCTTCTCTAGTGGCCAATGTTAAGCAAGAAAATGATTTACTTTGGACTCGAGGGTCAGGAAACTGTTAGCCATTGGTATCTGTGGCACTCAGGTGTTTATGGGTAAAGCACACAGACAAGAACCAGGAACAGAAGACCATGGAGTCCTGAGGGGCTGAGGAGCAGGTGCTTTCAAAGGACCCGTGTCCTTTTCCCTGGTACCCTCTCCTCATGGAGCACGCAGAGCAGAGCCCTCTGGGATGTCTCCAGTGCAGGCCCCCTTCTCTCTGGGTCACATGTGAGCTGGCCATGTGCAGCAATGTGTGACCTGTGCCCTCCCTTCCACAGCTCCACCGAGGCTACCCAATGAATATGGAGATGTGAAGGTCGCATTTGGGGAGGTCTCATTCAAAGTTTTTGTAAAACACAGCCATATCTTGTGTTGAAGATCCTGGGGAAGGACAAAAGGACAGGCAGAATCAGGAGACAGGGAGGGAGGAAGGGAAGGGAGCGGGGGTGGGGGAGCCGGAACCAGAGGCTTTATGTGGAGGAAAAAAAGCCTGTGAGTTTCAGTTCTTCTCTGTGTGGTACTTGTTTCCAGGTCTTCTATCGCTGGGTCACTCCAGAATGTGTGATTGATGGAGCCAGTCACATGCTGCCTTCTCACAGCAGGGAGGGCCAAGAGGCCAGTTTCTAGTTTCCAACCAGGGGGCGTGGAGTGGTGGGCAGGTGTAACAGATGCTGGGGAAGCTGAATGTCCAAACGCTAATAGACCCCACCTTGCTGTCTCATTCCATGTCCCTCCCCAGATGCTTATATCCTGCAATTACTCTCCTCTCTGTCCACACCCTGTTTCTCTTCCAATTGTCTCCCAATGGGCCCATACCAGAGTCCAGTCTCTGACTGCAGCTGGGCTTGGTCACCTCCCTCCGTGTGGCTCCCTTCACAATGGCTCCAAGGCTCACATCACATGGCGGGTCCAATTCTTATCTCAGGTGGCATTCTGGGGAGCTGTTCACGGCAATCATACTGATAGTGCCCAGCCCAGTGGGGCTGAGTCCATGCCTCTCTCTGACATGGAAAGCAAGCACATGCAGAAAAGCAGCTGAGCTCATCCATAGCCATGATAACTGTAAGCAGTATCCCCAGAAGGCAAATCTCTGGGGCAAAACATGTGTTCTTAAGTTCTTGAAAAACATTCTTATTGGACTGAAGCTATTTCAGGGAGCAGAGGTTTCTGACACATAAATTTAGTTCAAAGTTCCCTCTCTCTGGTAACATCTGTCCGTTGTATTCACTAACTTGCTTTTCTATGTAACTTGTTATTGTATGTCTTGCATGTTCTTGGCATGTTTCCTGTAAACTCAAATCATCCATTACTTTAGTACTGACTAAGAACTCAGGACTGAGAAGGATCTGTATCTGCAGTCCTCGGGTCTCAGACCCTCTGTTAAAGCTTCCCCTTCCTGTCCATTTTAGTCTCCACTCACTCGGCTACTACATCTGGCACCCACTGTGGTGGCCTGTGTTTAAATCCTTGATCTCCTCCTGGTGGTGGTTAGGAATCAGGGAGCTGGGACTTAGTCGTAGGAAGTCTGCCCCGAGAGCTAGTCTTTAATGGCTGTAACCTGGCCTGGTTCCTGCCCGATTTCCTTGCTTCCAATCTGAGGTGTGAGCAAGTTGCTTGACCCTCCTGCCTTCATATGAAGGTGCCGTCCTCTCTCATGATGGGCTGTAGCCCCTCAAACTACAAGCCAAAAGAATCCTTCCTCTTTTAAGTTTCTTCCTTTACAGCAACAGAAAAAAATAAAACAAGTCCCAAATAAAATTTATCTACTTAAGTCCTATCCTGAGTCTCACATTGTGTTGGGGTCTCATTTACTCAGTGCTTCTCCATGAACTCATGGGTTCCATGGTCTTCCTGTGTCACTCCATTCTGATCTACTTAAGTCCTATCCCCAGTCTCACATTGTGTTGGGGTCTCCTTTCCTCAATGCTTCTCCATGAATTCGTGAGTTCCATGGGTGCTCCTCTGTCACTCCATTCTGATCCCAGCTTCTGACACCCAGTTAGATGCTCAGAAGACACAGAACGAGTAAAGGCATTGTGTGGAAGGCTGGTGCTGATTATTTCACTTTCAGGAAAGTGTGTGCAGGTGTGCCTGACACGGACACCTGGATTTTTGTGCTGCTGTGGGCTATATGGTCTGGAAGTTATAGACTGCATCTGACCCTCAATCAGCCTCTGTAGCCTGGAAAGGGGAAGCCGGTGTCCTAGATCTCTGGCCACCAGGTCTGCCCCATCCTTGGGTACCCAAGGGAGACTCAATGCTGTGGTAGGAGGCAGAAACACAGTGCTGAACTGGGAGGTGAGGGAGCTACTGGGTGCTGCACATCCTGCCTCAGTCTGGAGAGAAAGCACTGCTGAGATTCCATCAGCCTGGGATTGTGTGAGTGCCCATCAGCCTGGGGCTGTGAGAATGCATCTGAAGCCAGACACCGTGAAGATGCTGTCAACAGAATGTGCCTGGGCTGGAGTGCTCCTGTTTCAGGTGCCTGGGCTAGACATGCCCTACCATGAAGGTGTGCAGGCTAGAGGTGCTCCTAATTCAAGGTACATAGGCTGAACGTGCTCCCATTTGAAGGGACACAGGCTGCAGCTCCTCCCCAAGGATGGAGTCAATAGGAGCAGTATTTTATTTTACTTTAAACTGAGGATTGCTAAGGTGTCTCTGTCACAGGCCAGGTAGTAAATATTACAGCCTCAAAGTCTGGGTCGGGAGGCCTCTTGAAACTACTCGGCTTAGCCATTTCATCAGAAAGGCAGCCGCAGGCAGTACAGACATGAATGTGGAGGGCTATATCCAGATGAAAGTACTTACAAGTGAATGAGAAGACCCCAATTTTCCATCTTCTGTTCTAGCGTCCAGTGTGAGGTCTGGAGTCTCCCAAGCTTCTATGTTCTGATCAGTGTCCTGGGCTTCTTCTCCATGCACTAGAATATGAGAAGGCTATACCTGATACGGGTGGCTTCTGGCCTCGACCTCTCCTTTTCTGCTCTGTGCTTTTGGCTAGAAGAATCAGCCTCTCTGAGCTATATTCACCTTCTGCAAGAGCTCAATAAAGAGGCACAGCAACCAGCACAGGAACACAGAAGAAACGAGGATGCGGTCTGTGCTGCACACTAAGGCTGAAAGATGCAGAGGAAGGGTGTCTGGCAGAGGGACCAGGACTGGGAGAGTTCTGGAGCATGAGCTCTACGCCTGTTCCAGGGCAGCAGCCCTCTTTTTGGAGCACTGAACAGTCAGACGCCCCCCGCAACCCCCTCCCCTGTATTGCTGTGCAGTTTCCTGGGCTCTTTCCAGGTACTTGTGAAGCTCTGGGACCAGAGATAAGCAAGGCTGGGAATTAGCGTCTGAGACGATCAGATCCAGGAGCTGCTTGAAGACATTTGCTTGAGTTAGTTTGCCTTAGCCACATGATGGTATTCCACAGAGCCTCACCTCTGACCAGAGAATCCACTTCACAGGTGAGGCCTTGTGACAGTGGGACAGCGCTCATGGGATTTACTACTCATCTCACGATCTTGAAGCAGCTGGCTTGATAGAAAGAAAGTTACAGCACTCACTAGGTGGGAGTATCCGGGAGGGCTGGGGCAGGGTCCTCCACAAGGTGTCAGGTGCTTTGAGTCAGTGCCCAGTAGAAGGTACATTTTCTCCGACAGTTGGAGTGGAAATGGAAGAGGGACTCTTGCTTTCACTCCAGCGACCCACTAGGAAAATTCCGCTTCCTGTGCCCATGAACTTATGCTCTGCTGGCCTAGAAGCTTTGGTTCCAGAGAACATTCCATGGAACTGAAAGTGGAGACTCCCCCAGCCACTTATGACTTCTGATAACCTTAAGTCAACAGGCTAAGAAAGGAATAGCAGTGTTAAGAATTATGAATGATCCAGGTTACCAGGGGGAAATGGGACTGCTTTGTTAAAATGGAGGGAAGGACAATCATGTCTGGAAGGCAGAAGATTTGTTAGGGTGTCTCTTGCTGTTACCATGTCTCATGATTAAGGTCAATGGGAAAATGTAAGAGCCCAATCCAGGCCAAAGGACAAGTGTAATTGACATGAGTGTTGTGTATGATTTTACTAAGATTCATTTCTATTTATGTTTGTACATAATTTCTCAGGCTGTACTGATTATTTCTGGTTATACTTTCCTTTTTAGATATTTAAGGCCACACAGCCCAGATTAACCAAGGTTTTTGTTTTCTCAAGGTCAGTTGAAGATCTGGTCTTCAGGGGTCACTCGGGTTTTGGAGGGGGAAGGAGCCCCTGGATCCTTTTGGCTTTTCATTTACCAGTTCCATCCACTTGAGGACAAAGTCAGATCTTGCTAGACCAGGTTTCCATTTGTGAAGCATGAGCAGACTTTCCTCCTTATAGACTGGACACTGACTAACTGCATATGCTAAAAAGAGGAAATAAATGTACATAAATACACATGAATTGAGCAGATATTTGTGTTATCTTTCCTTATTTATTTATTTATCATGTAATGTAAAACCAGCTAATATAAGAGTAGTGGCTAACTGTTGTGAATTTATATTATCATATTTAAGTTATGAGACAGCAAAAACTAGGCATTTTTCAAGGTATCTTACTACTTATTCTAAAATACAGTGTGTTTGAGGTTGCACGTGGGATAGTTATATCATATTAGGCAGAATTATGGCCTTGTTATTGTTTTCATTTGGAAGTTAAACATGGCGTAAGGAGATGGGATTAGATGTCCTGTTGCCCAGAGATGGACGTATGGTGGCTAACCTTGGTTGTCAACTTGAGTAGATAGTGAATCAACTAAAAGATAAAAGATTTTTCCTCTTTTTTCCATTACTTCTTTATTTTTTTATTTTTTTAACAATAAGTAATAATTTATGAGTACAAGCATCCTTCATGTAAAGCCAATTTGCAAGCAGTTGTGCCCAAACCCACACAGCCCAAGGGTCCCACCTTCCATCTGGGGGGGCTTGTATGTACAATCAAGTTGATCAGACAAGTGTCCAGTCTATATTGCTGTAGTTTCACCATTCACCCCAATCGCAGCCCTTACATTCTACCACGCCCCCTCTTCCTCAGATTGTTCCCTAGGCTTAGAAAAGGGGCACAGGTGGACGAGAAGCAAAACAGTCTACTGTCCAGTCTATAAAGAGGAAAGTCTGCTCATGCTTCAAAAAGGGAAGCCTGGTCTAGCAAGACCTGAGTTTGTCCTGAGTGGACAGAACTGGTAAACGAAAAGCTAAAATGAGCCAGAGGCTCCCTCACCCCCCCCACCAAAAAAAACCCCAAGTGATCCCTGAGGACCAGATCCTCAACTGACCTTGAGAAAACAAAAACCTTGGTTAATATGGGCTCACCGTGTGGCCTTAAATATCCAAAAAGGAAAATATAACCAGAAATAATCAGTTAAGCCTGAGAAATTGTGCTTCAGGCATAAAACTTGAGATATTAGTAAAAAGACAAAAAGACAAAAAAAACACCACTACCACCACCGACAACAACAAAACCACTGTTGTTTTACCTGTCTTCAATTCTTACTGGCAAGTGCAGCTACCCTGTGGCTGCCACTGCTTTTGCCATCATTCAAAGACGTGAGACACAGCTTTTTAACCTTCCGGTGTGGACTGAAGACTCATGTCTCTCCAAGAATCCTCCAAACCTTCAGTGCCAGAGGGGGACTGCTGAGACATCTAGCTTGTGGACTGAGCAATTACTGGGGTTTCAGCCTCTTCAGAGTATAGACTACCATTGTTGGACTACCCAGGCTGTATCACGGAGACCAGTACAGGAAGATCAAGACAGGAGGTGGTGCTTACTGGACCTCATTTGGGTGGCCATGGGAAGGAAAGACCCAGTGTGGAGCACAAGGGCAGAACTGATGGTGGTTTTGGCTTGCCAAGGAGGAGCCTTCACACAATTCTTTAAGGAAAACATGACATCTTTTAGCCTAATAAAGAAAAAAGAAAGAAAGAAAGCTGAAGATGCTAAAACCTATGACATTATAATCTTGATATATGTGTGACATGCACATATGCATATTTTGGAGTGATGCAAATTGTAAGGAACAACAACAGCAACAACAACAACAGCAAAAAGACTTGGTCAAAGAACTGACTGAAGTGGTGAACTTCTGGTCAAAACAGTAAACTTCTGCATCAAAAAATTTAGAAGAGACTGAGAAAAAAGATGAAAAACATGTTTGACAGAACGCATGAGCCCTGGTGGTGTGGGGGAGTGGGTCTAGATTTGATTGGGAAATGTTGTATGAAATGCACAAAGCTGCAATAAAAAATTAACTTTGAATTGGTCTCTGTGATACAGCCTGGGGAGTCCAACAATGGCAGTCTATACTCTGTAGAGGCTGAAACCCCAGTAGTAGCTTGGTCCACAAGTTGGGTGTCTCAGCAGTCTCCATCTGGCACTGAAGGTTTGGAGGATTCTTGGAGAGACATGAGTCTTCAGTCCATATTGGAAGGTTGAAAAGCTGTGTCTCACGTCTTTGAAGGATGGCAAAAGCAGTGGCAGCCACAGGGTAGCTGCACTTGCCAGTAAGAATTGAAGACAGGCAGAACAATAGTGGGTTTTTCTTTCTGTTTGTTTGTTGTTGTTGTTTTTTCTTTTTTACTAAGATCTCAAGTTTTATATCTGAAGTACAATTTCTCAGGCTTAACTGATTATTTCTGGTAATACTTTCCTTTTGGATGTTTAAGGCCACACAGTGAGTCCATATTAACCAAGGTTTTTGTTTTCTCAAGGTCAGTTGAGGTCCTCAGGGGTCACTCAGGTTTTGGAGAGGGGAGAGGGAGCCCCTGGCTCATTTTGGCTTTTCAATCACCAGTTCCATCCACTCGAGGACAAAGTCAGATATTGCTAGACCAGGCTTCTCTTTTTGAAGCATGAGCAGACTTTCCTCTTTATAGATGACACTGGCTGAAGTCTCATTAGTGGATCTCCAAGACCTCTCTGCAGAGGAAGACTGCTGACTCACATTTGCAGGACATTTCAAGAGATTCCTACATGCATAGTCCCCTAGTACTTAGTTGACCTCTGAGGGCAAGGAACAAAGTTTTCCCTGAAGACCAAATTGGTATGGGCATTAAGTATGGTCATTCAGCATCCATAAAGGATCAGTTACACCAGCCCGATACTTTTAACTACTGTATAATATTTTAGAAAAGGTTTGGACAAATGATCAAGCAGCCTTGTATAAGAAATACTAAGAAGCATTCCCATAAAATAAATACCATGGTTAGACTTAAAGTCAGAACAAACTAGTTTTTTTCCTCATTCTTTTGATCTTATTTTATTCTAAAATATGCATACCTACCCTCCACCCATATTCCAAAAATTCCGAAGTCTGAAAATAAATGGTAACTTAGTTCTAGAACCTGTTAAGAGATTCACAATATAAGAGCACAGTTGTTTTCAGATCACGAGAAATATAACATTAACGTTGCTCAGTTTGCCTTACAACTAGGTAATTGGTGCTAGCATCCACAGATGAGGGATACCATTTGTCGTTTGTTTTTCTGGGACTGTGTTACTTCACTTAACATGATACCTTCTCGTTCCATCCATTTACCTGCAAAGTTCATGATGTCATCTTTCTTTTTATTATTATTATTTTTTTTAATTTTTATTTATTTCTGTATGTGTATCAATGTACTGTTTGCATGCAGGTCTGTGCACCCGTGTTGTGCAATGCCGCGGAGGTCAGAAGAAGGTCTCGGATTCCCCTGGAACTGGAGTTCTCCTAGAATTGGAGTTTCAGACAGTTCTCAGCCGCCATGTGGGTGCTGGGGATCGAACCCGGGTCCTCTGCAAGAGCGGTCGGCGCTCTTAACCGCTAGGCCATCTCTCCAGCCCTTTCTTTTTATTATTAAGACAGAACACGGTGCTTATTGGACCTCATTTGGTGAGCACAAGGGCAGAAATGATGGTGGTTTGGGCTTGCCAAGGAGGAGACTTCAAACATGACATCTTTCAGCCTAGTAAAGGAAAAAAATCATAAGCTGAAGATGCTAAAATCTATAATATATGTGGCATGCATATATGCATATTTTGGAGTGATGCAAATTGGAAGGAATAACAACAACAACAAGACTGGGTCAAAGAACGGACTGAAACAGTGAATTTCTGCTTGAAACAGTAAACTTCTGCATTGAAAATTTTAAAAGAGAATGAGAAAAAGATGAAAAACATTTTGGCAGAATGCATGAACTCTGGCGGGGTGGGGGGGGCAAGGAAGGGGCACGGGCACAGGTCTGGATTTGATTGGGTATTTTGTATGAAATGCACAAAGCTTCAATAAAAACGGGGAAAAATTGGCTTTGAAGAAAAAGATGCATTTAGTTCATTTTATGTGCATATATGTGCACCGCGTGTGAGCAGGCGGTTGTGAACCACCACGTGGGTGCTGGTAAACAAACCGCAGCTCCCTTGGAAGAGCAGCAAGTGCTGAGCCTCCCTCCTGTCCAAGACACTTTCCTGATCAGGGAACTTGAAGCCAGAGGACCCACCCTAAATATGGGCGGCACCTTCGGCGGCAGCCCAGACAACGGAGTGGCAGAGCAGGCTTTCCCTTTGTCTCCATCCCTCACCTCACTGGCCAGTGTGTCCGGCTGCAGCAGCTGTCTTCACCTGTGCTAGAACCAGGCTTCCAGCAGACAGCAGTGGCTCCCAGTTCCAGGCTCCTTGACTTCCCTTCATCCAGCCACTTCTGGCCGGAATCCAGCCTTCCCTTCAGATTGTTAGGGGTCCTGCTTCCTGGTTTTTCACTGGGAGAGTGACAGGTGGAAGGAATGTCCCTTTTCCTGGCAGCCACTTGGGTGTGGCTGAGGGGGATTTTTTAATTTGACAGTACTTAGATCCTCCTCTTTATCCACCTTGTAGCATTCTCTTTAAGATGATTTAAGGTAAAAATTAAGTTTGCTTCCCAAGTTAATCATATATAGTCACCCAAAACAACATGGGTGAATTTGATGAAATCTGTGCCTTGATTCCACCCTATAGTTACGTATAATACAACTGTCTTCTGGAGAATCATGGGTTAAAAAAAGGGGGGGGGGATAGAGATAGACATGAAATCTTTTCGTCAAAAACCTTGCAATCCTAGAACTAACTATGGGAAAAGATTTGTGGGTCCCAACAAGACAAAATGTCACCAACTTAATGGCTGAGAAAGAAAAGATACAGCTTTGCATTGAGTAGGATGTACCAGAAAGTGCCAACTGAAAGGTTGACCTGTCTGAACATCGAAAGGAAGAAAGACCTCAGATTGCTATAAACATCGAACCCCTCTGTGGATCCTGCTTGTAACAACTGTTTATAATGAGTCCTAATGAAACTTACCTTCTGGGTGCCGCAGGGTTTTGATATGAGAGACTTTCTTGCCTCCCCCCATAGAAAAAGAAGAAATATGATGATGATGAGGTCGCTCTCCTACTGTAAATTGGAGACAACTATTATAGAGGTAATCTCTTATAAAACCTGTAAAACTGCCTTCTATGATTGACTAATAAACATAGAAACTGTGAAGGGAATTGTTCTCTGTTCAGAACCAAATATGGTACTAGGGTCCTTAAGCTATGCACTTGGGCAGGATATATTGGTGCAGGAGCTTTGACATCAGCTGTGGATTGTTCTATCCATACTTCCTGTTAATAAAGCCCCTGGCCCAATTTAATTTATTCTGTTACATGTATTATAAAGCCTACAGAGCCTAATGTTTGTCCCTGAATGTCCTTCAGAGTGGCTCCATCCATTGGACCCTGGTTAACCTACCAAGAGTCCCATCCTTGAAAGAAACTATCTCCTCCCCATCTCAGCAGCCGCACGTTCATCGGTTGCCATGATTTCCTTAGGTGGGTTTCCCCATCTCTATACTGGGATTTTGTGTGGCTTGAGCTCGCGTGGGACTTGAGTGTGTGTTGTCACCACTACTATGAGTTCACATGAGTAGAGGCACAGTTGTTTGAAAAAGTGTTTCCCTTACTCTCTGACTCTTAAAATCTTTCTGCCCCCTCTTCCTCAACGGTCCCTAAACCTTGGGGGACAGAAGTTTGATATAGGTGTCCTATTTGGGGATAAACACTTTTGCAGCCTCTCGTTTTCTGCACACTGGTCAGTTGTGGGTTTCTGTGCTGTTCATCATCTGCTGCATAAGGAAAACTCTTTGGTGAGGGTGCAGAAATGCATCTCAACTCCAAATGGACCAGGGACCTCCACATAAGACCTGATTCCCTGAATCTGATTGAAGGTAAAGTAGAGAATATATTGGAACTTATAGTCACAGGAAATGACTTTCTGAACAGGGCTTCTATAGCATAGTCATTAAGTCCAACAGTTGAAAAATGAGACCCCATAAAACTGGAAAGCTTCTGAACATCAAAGCACATCATCATTCACGTGAAGAGACAAGCTACAAAGTGGAAAATAATCTGGTTATACCTCTGACAAAGGTTTGTATCTAGAATACACAAAGAACTAAAAGACTAAACATAAACATTCAACCCAATTAACAAGTGGGACCAGGACCTGAAGTGGGAGCTTCCTGAAGATAAATTATGATGGCTGAGGAATATTTAAAATATCCAATGTCTTTAATCATCAGGGAAATGCAGATTAAAACCACTTTAAGATTTCATCTTATCCCACTCAAAATGCCTCAGATCCAAAAAACAGACAATGACAAATGCTGGTGAATATGTAGAGAAAAGAAACTTATCCACTGCTGTTGGGAGTGTAAAATGGTTCAGCCACTATTGAAAGCAGTGTGGAGATTTCTTAGGAAGCTAGAATCCTATATGATCCAGCCATACCGGTCTTGGGCATGTACCCAGAAGACTCTGCACCCTATGACAAAATACTTGTTCATCCATGTTCATTGCTGCCTTTTTCATGACAGCCAGAAATTGGAAACAACTTAGATATCCATCTAGTGATGAATGGATCATGAAGGTGTAGTACATATACACTGTGGAATATTATTCAGCTCCTCAAAAAATGAAATTAAGAAATGCACAAGTAAATGGATGTAGATGGAAACACTCGTCCTGAGTGAGGCACCCCGATCCAGAAAGACAAATGTCTCATGTTCTCTCTCACAGCCGGATGTTACATTTGAATTCTTAGATATGCGTGTTTCAATCAGAAAGTCTGGATAGGTTAGGAACTAATGAATGTAGAAGATTCTTAATAGGGCTGAGGGCCCTGGTGTGGCCCCCGGAAGTCAGTTATATCGGATCCATTTCACCTCAGGAGTCTCTTGCTCGGAGGGAAGATTTCTTTTTCTCTGGGAGTGAGTTTTCCCAGAAAAGCTTTTTAAAATGACATCCTAAAAGCCTTTCTCAAAAACCACACCTAAAAACAGAAGGCTTGCTTTAGGATGTGGACTCCACTCGAAGCAGAAAAACAACAAAACAAAAAGCAAAGGAGAGTGGTGAAAGCGGAGCGGGGGCGTCTCGGAGCAGACTTTGTGGTCCAGGGAGGTCTCAGGAGGGAGCCTCCTCCTCCTCCTCTCTTTTCTGTTGTTGGTCAGGACCATGTCGCTTCCCATTCTCTAACAGAACTGGGGGTAATAGCATCGGTCAGGGTTTTGTGAGCCTGCGGTACATTCTTAGGCACCTGGCATTAGCTTCCGGCAAATTGCTTTAGCTGCCTGGGGCCATGGTCCATATGCAGGATGGTCCAGAGGATAAATGAAGCAAGACACAAAAGGTACTGTGCCGGGTGCCTGGCACAGAAGTGCACCTACGCACACCCAGAGCGCGTGGTTCTGGAGCCATGGAGTCTGGTCTTGGTGTCCCCCAGCTCCTTCCAGGGTCTTCCCTTTTATAAAGCTGGATGCATTATCAGGCTCGGGGCGTGATCCAGCAGAGGTGCTTTGGGAGAGTGGTGATTAGTTTCGGATTCAGGAGGCTGAGCCCAGATCCCACACCCAGTGCATCCCAGGCCAGGGTCTCCCATCTGGTCCTCAGTTGTCCGCTAGCCCAGCAGTACCTGTACTCTTCTACTTGTTTGTAGCGAGCACATGAAGAGATGTGTTCTCCGAGCACAGAACATTAGCTTGAAGTTCTTCATTTCAAGCCCAAGCAGGTTTGTTGATATATCATGTAGGACACTAGGAAGCTGGTAAAGAGTCTCCACCCTCCCTTTCCTCACAGGGTGCCGCTGTGGACGCTGGGGTACAAGCTTACTTGAATCATGACACAACATGCCCTGGGTTCTCTATAAAGAATGAACAGCAGTGATAGATTTCCTGTTTCCCTCCCCATCTTTTTCCCAATATCAATGAAAGGTTGTTCTTAAAATTGCATATTTACAGCCAGGCGTGGTGGCTCACGCCTTTAATCCTAGCACTTGGGAGGCAGAGGCAGGTGGATCTTTGTGAGTTCAAGGCCAGTCTGGTCTACAGAGTGAGTTCCAGGACAGCTGGGGCTACAGGGAGACCCTGTCTTGAAAAGACCAAAAAAAATTGCATATTTAAATATGAATATATCTATGTATTTAATGTTCCCAAAGACATGATCCTCCGCCCTCTGCCCTCTGTACATCTGTTCTCTCATTCCCTGCTTCATCTACGTCCCAACAGCCCTTCATCATGCATCCAGGCCACAGTGCTCCCTGGGGCCTCCTTGTCTTTTCCCAGTGCTCTGATGAGGACTCAGAACCTCACCTGTCTGTTTCTTTCTCATGGACAAGCATCTGGGGTAGAGCCAGGATGGCCAGGCCAATACCTCTGTGCTCTTAGCCCCCACCACAGCCCAGGCCCAAGTGATAGAGAGATGACACTCACCTGTCTGTGCTCTGCTGAGCCCTCAGGGACCAGCTACAGACTCAAACAGGAAAATCAAACATATCTGCTTCAAATTAAGCCCATATCTGGTCCAGTGGGGGTAGAGTTGTTTCTTAGGCAATAAATATTAATAAGAAAAATAAACCAATCTTTTAGACTTCTTCCCCCCCTGGCTGCCACCCCAGGGTTATAAATTATGTACTGCCCAAGTCTGTTTTGACAGCTGTGATAAAGTGGGTTTCAGATTCAGAGAGCATTTCTCCTGAAAGAATGCAGCATCGTGCATTTTCAACACAACCTCCACCGCCCCCTGCCCCCACCCTTCCTGTCTGGGAGGAAGACTGGACTGGAGCAGCTATTTTTCTACTGTGGAGCCTTCTCTGTTACCTCTTTGCCAAATAGACACTGATTATTTTTAAAGTTACATTCTTGCTGTTATCGCAGAACTCAGAAGGAATGTAATGGGCAAAAAGAACAGTATTCCTTAGCATGGACTCCATGGGTCATGGGATGGGGATGGCCCTGCAGATCGTCTTTCTCCAGGACCAGTCCCTTGTCTGACCAGCAGTCCTAGTGGTCACAGGCCGAGGGGCCGTGCTTTCCTCCCCAACTTTCCACCCGGGTGGCTTTGGGTCTCACCCTTCCACCTCTCCGCTGGCAGAGCTCTCTCTCCACTCCTCTCCTTCTGCCTCTGACTCCCTGGGTGTCTTGTTCAAGCTCACAGGACTCACCTCTTCTCTCATTGTGTTATGTCCCAATGGCTCCTCAGCTATTTCTACACAGAACGACTGTCCTAACCATTCCATCAAGTGACTCCCACCTACTCCTGAGCTCCTGATGAATGGAATTGTGGAGTTCACACAGTTGTGTGTCTACCTATTTCCTTGTTTCTACAGATATGTCTTTGGCTTAAATCCAACTTGTGGTGCTTAATAGGTGTTTATCGTTATTGAAAACCATGCCCCTGGGCTGGAGAGATGGCTCAATGGTCAAGAGCGCTGGCTGCTCTTGAAGAGGACCTGGGTTCCATTCCCAGGACTCATGTGGTGGCTGACAGCCAACAGTAACTCCAGTTCCAGAGGAATCCGATGACTTCTTCTGATTTCTCCGGCATTCTGAGACACAGAATGCAGAACACATGCAGGCAATATAACCATACACGTAAAATAAAAAAAAGTAAAATTAAGAAGATGATTCCACTATTATATATATACACACACATATATATATATATATATATATATATATAATACAACCATGTATGCTTTTATATAGGTATGTACCATATGCAATTTACATATATGTGTTAACTAACCCATTCTTGATGGGTATTTACTGATTTATAGCTTTTAGTTGTTATAAACAATGCTATGAATGTTCTTAGACATGCTTTTTGGTGGGTATTAATCTCTATTTCTCTTATGAACAAAGGCAGAGGAGGAATTTCTAGGTCATAAAATCTCTGTTTTGAGTCATTGTTAAACTGATCCACACATCCACTATGGTTGAAGGAAGCTCTAGTCACCTCATAACTTCACCCACAGTTGCTACCATGTAGGCTCATTGGCCTTTGGGTCCATTCTAAAATAGAATAATCAGTCTTTGATTTGCGGGAGTGGCTCATGTATTCTAGTTATGTGTGCATGCATGTGTGTGCATGTGTAGCATGCATGTATTTATACATTTGTGCGACCATGTGTGTATGTGTACATGGTCATGTGTGTAAGTGCATGTGTGTTCCTATGTACTGGTGTGCATGTGTACATGTGTGCATATGTATTCTGTCAAACCCAGAGTCTCAGGAATACTGGGCAGACTCTCCACCACTCTGTGTGCCTACTCCCAGCACGAATTCTGAATATGAGTCATTTTCAGGATATCTGTGCTACAAATATATTTTCTCAGGATATGGCTTCTTTTATTACTCTCTTAAGAACGTCTTTCAATGAATAGATTTTTTTTGGTCTTTTTGAGACAGGGTCTCCCTGTAGCCCCAGCTGGCCTGGAACTCACAGAGATCTGCCTGCCTCTGTCTCCTGGGTGCTGGGATTAAAGGTGTGTGCCACCACGCCCAGCTGGATAGATGTTTTTAATTGTCATGAAGTTCAAGTTATTAATACGTTCCTTTATAGCCAGTACTTTTGTGACATGTTTAGGCAATCTTTGCCATCCAAAGGTCATGGCAATATTTTCCTGTTTTCTTCTAAAAATTTCCTTGCTTCATCTTTCACATTTAGGTCTATGAACCATGTCAAACTGAACTTTATGCACTGAGAAAGGGCCTTACTGAAAAGTGTTTTGATTTATTTCATTTTATTTTATATGTATAGGTATTTTGCCTATATGTGTCTAAGTGTGCCATGTATGTACAATGCCTGTGGAGATCAGAAGAGGGAGCTGGAGTGACAGGTAGTTGTGACCTGCCTTATGAGAGCCAGGAACCCAACTCTGGCCCTCTGCAAAAGCGCCCATCCTCTTAACCGCTGGGCCACCTCTTTAGGCCCTGACCTTGACTTCTGGAATGCCCTCTTCCTGACCTGTCGGCTCCCTCTCTTGTGTTACCCTGTTTCATACTGCTGGCACAGCTGCCCATTCTGAAGTCATGTTAGTCATACCACTATTTTTTTATTTAATTAATTAATACACATATATATATATTTTATCAAATCTAGACCCATGTCTCCCACACTATCCCCCCACCCCACCAGAGCTCATGCATTCTGCCAAACATGCTTTTCTTTATTTAAAAATATTTTATTTATTTTTTTTCATTTTTTAACAATAAGTAATAATTTATGAGTACAAGCATCCTTCATGTAAAACCAATTTGCAAGCAGTTGTGCCTAAACTCACACAGCCCAAGGGTCCCCCAATCCAGCTGGGGGGCTTGTATGTTCAATCAAGTTGATCAAATAAGTGTCCAGTCTATATTGCTGTAGTTTCACCATTCACCCCAATCACAGCCCTTACATTCTACCATGCCCCCTCTTCCGCAGATTGTTCTCTAGGTTTAGAAAAGGGGCACAGGTGGACGAGAAGCAAAACAGTCTACTTTCTCTGGAGCTGTCATTTTGGACTCTGGTCAATTCTGGCTGTTTCCTTTCACAGGCTGACAGTTTGTCCAGGAATAACATTTCAGTCCTACTAATGAAGCACAGACATTTAGATATATAGGTATTTAAACAGTACTAATTGTTATGATAGCTTACTTTGATATAGACACAGATATTCAGATGGTATGTTAATCTATGAATTATATTTTTTCCTGTAAAATGTGACAGGGTCTTACTGTGGCTTATAACATCTCCTAACCATTAGAGGACATAAGCTTGTGGCATCAGCCATGGGTTATTCCTCCAAGGAGAGAGCTAATAGCCAATCAGATTTGGGATATACTGGCATATGGCTGCCACTGCTGCACAGTATTTCCAGGCAGGTGAGGTGTAGCTGGTGCTGACGGGGGAGTCTTGCTTTACTCAAGGAGACCCATATTTGCTTTATTGGTTTAGTGGCCTTTGGTAACACTCTCTGGTATTCCAGAGACCAACTGTACACGTGTAAGTGCAGTCTCAATACATCTTTCCCATGCTTTCATCAGGTCTTCGACAGCAGGGCCTTATTGCCTCTCTTCTTGCAGGTATCCCAGTTTACAGGCAAGAAGCCTTTACCTTTTGGGGGGGCTTGGCTCCCCTGGCCAACATCTCCTTGGTAGAATAATCCATTGCTGATATCAGAGCTCTCCTGTGTTAATATATTTTGCTTAAGTGCACAGCTTAAGGAGACTTTAGTATTATATTTGGTTCTGAATAGAGAATAATCCTTTTCAGAGTTCCTATGTCAATTAGTCAATTAAAGAAGGTGGTTTTACCAGTTTTATAAGAGATTACCTCTATGACAGTTGGCTCCAATTTACAGTTAAAGAACAACCTCATCAAACATGCTTTTCATCTCTTTCTCCATATTTCTCAATATTCTCCATGTGGAAGTTGACTCTTTTGAGCAGAAGTTCACTGTTTCAGTCAGTTCTTTGATGCAGTCCTTTCTGTTGTTGTTGCTGTTGTTGTTGTTTCCAATATACATCACTGCCAACTTCTTGGACAAAAGCTCAAGGGGCCATGCACAAGAAATACTTACAACTAGGTAATTGGCACTAGCATACACAGATGAGGGATACCATTCGTCGTTTGTTTTTCTGGGACTGTGTTACTTCACTCAGCATGATGTCCTCTAGCTCCAGCCATTTTCCTGCAAAGCTCGTGATGTCGTCTTTCTTCACTGCTGCATAGAATTCCATTGTGTAGATGTACCACATTTTCTCTATCCACTCGTCAGTTGAGGGGCATTTAGGTTGGTTCCAGCTCCTTGCTATTGTGAAGAGAGCTGCA